>VTGD01000252.1:0-34206 GCA_013406985.1 Calonectria crousiana | reverse complement strand
GGGTCATCGGTCGATGATTCGACTGTTTTTGAGAGAAAATTCGAACTGAATATTAAATCAGTGCTGCTAAGGATGCGGCACCAATCTAGTTCACGGTTCCAGGACGCATTTTGTAGTAAAACCCATCATGAACGGTCTTTCAGTCCGGCTCCTTCAGTTCCGGGGGAAGCATGTAAATAATGAGTTGAGTCGCGATCAACTACACAAAAGGCCTTGAAGTTGCTGCGTGCTGAGACACACTTGGTACCTTGTGATCGTGGTATGTGGCTTCCGCGCTAGCCGGAAAATGAGCTTTCCGAACCCCACCAGTGGCGCCCGAAACCCACGAGGCTGCCCGGGACTGCTCAATTATCCGAGTAATCAACAATTTTCTTGTAATGCCGTAATTCAGTCTTCCAAGTGCCCTCCAAAGACAATCATCAGCTTCCAATCCTTGAAATACTCACAAACGGACAATCCAAAATGCCGCCTACCTTTGGAGGAGACGCATCTTTGGTGTTGATTGGGATGAGATGCGCTGGCAAGTCCTCGCTCGCCTCCATTGCTGCTAAGGCGCTCGGCTGGAAAGTTGTCGATGAAAAGCTGCAGTTTCAGGCGACTACGGGCTGCTCAGTAGCTGGATACATTGAAAAACATGGGGTCAAAGCTTACTGCGCCCGTGAAGTCCAGATCCTGGAATCGATATTGTCTGAGAATCAACGTTCCCGCATTATCGTTTGTAGCTCATCCTGTGTGGAGACACAGGCAGGCCGAGATCTCCTCTGCCAATATCTCTTGGTTCTTCCCATCGTCCACGTCATGCGAGACAGAGGTGTGCTTCAAACATACTTGGAAAGCAAGTGGAAGGGAGACGTTGGCAAAATCCTACGCAGGCAGGAGCCCATTTACCTGACCTGCTCGAACCTCACCTTTTTCAACACTGACAATATGAGCTCAGAATCTGGATTTCAAGGATGGCCTGACGGTATTTTTAATGCGGTTACCTCACCGTCTGACAGACCAAGCAGCCGATCATTATCCCTTAAACGAGTCGAATCCGACTTTTTGCGTTTTCTGGGTAGTATCTACGGTTGGTCTGATGGGGATGATGTTTCCATGGGCCAGAACACCGAAATCTTCAAATATGCACTTAATCTCCCGTTCAAGAACCTAAAACATCACAGCGACGGATTGGACTCGTTGACTTGCTCGGCTGATTTACTGCACATCCAATCCGATACCTTGCTCCGAGGATATTTTGCTGCTGAGAATTCGACACAGGCGTGGTGGGGGTATCTGATCGATCAACTGGCTTTCCTTCGGAGCCATACAGGCCAGCCCATATTATACCACGCAGTCCCACCAGATGAAAATCAAAGAGCTGCTGGACTCGACTACTTTGATCTTGTACAGCTCGGACTCCGGGTGGGCACCGAATTCGTGACTATCGACCTCACACAAGACATTGCTCGTATCGAAGCTATTGCCAAACTTAAGGGCCATTGCAAACTCGTTGGTTGGTTTCATGACTCGGAACCAATGAATACAGGCGGTTGGAATTCACAAGATCGAGCGTCATTGTATGAAAAGGCGACATGTGCAGGCTGCGACATGGTGCACTTTACTCAACCAGCCATTCGGCCCTCGGACAATGACTTGGCGCATTGGTTCGCTCGGACAATGAACATCAAAGGTTCGTTGCCACTGTCGGCGTACAACACTGGCCGTCTTGGCCGCCCATCGCAGTGTTTCAATAAAGTGCTCACGATAGTGCGCCACCCTGACATCGCGGAAGACCAGTTGGAAGCCATAACGATACCTCAGGCACAGAATGCTCTGTTTTCTTCACATACATATGAACCTTTGAGCTTTTCTGTCATGGGCTCTACCGTTTGTTACAGTCTTGCTCCGATTCTTCACAACTCCGCCTTTCAAGTGTACGGAATGCGACATAAATACTCCATAACTCAAGCTACTAGTTTCGATTTCTTGGACACTCTCGTGCAAGATGATCACTTCGGCGGTCTAGGGCTGTCGTCTCCATTCAAGACATCCATCATCACGCGGCTTAGTGGCATGAGTAGGGAGGCTCGTGCCATCGGTGCCGTCAACACCATTATGCCTATGCGGCACTGGAATAAGTTGGATCCAGATCTTGAATTCTCCATCTCTGACCAGCAAAATCGAGCCGGTGCGGTTATGGGGCTTTATGGGGAGAACACCGACTGGAAGGGGATCAAGTCCTGTGCCTTGCGCTGCCTCTCACCTGCAAATGCCATTACTCCTCATTCCACGGCTCTTGTAGTCGGAGCAGGTGGAATGGCACGGGCCGCAATTTACGCTATGATTAGGTCCGGGATTAAAAATATATGTATCTACAACCGGACTTACCATCGTGCAGTTAATCTCGCCTCTTACTTTGAGAGGCTATGGAATGACAGCAATCATGACAAAAACGATCCAAACCAACCTGGAACAAAACCTATCACTATAACTACTTTACAATCACTAAAGAATCCTTGGCCAAACAACCTTCGCCTTCCAACCGTCATTCTAAACTGCTCCCCAGTTCCCGGAGACAAAATCACACTCCCATCGCCCAGCCACCGAGGCGGTATAGGACCGCAGCCAGTCGTGTCGATCCCCTCAACTTGGCTCAAGAGTCCTACAGGAGGAGTTTACTTGGAGCTTGCCTATAATAGCATTATTTCATCCCCAGAGCTCCTGCGTATCTGCTCTGAAGGTAACAAAGGTTGGATTGGAGTTGCTGGTCTCGAAATATTCATTGAAGTAGCCTCGGCACAGTTTGAATTTTGGACCGGACGAAGAGCACCCAAACCCATAATGAAGGAGAGGTTGGAAGTGCATCTGCAACAGATGCAAGTTGGTCAAGGAGGTAGCTGTATTTAACTATTTGACTTGGGACTCACTCACAAACTTACGAATTAGAAAATTTCAAATCAAGAAATTAATTTTCAATTTCAACTCGATTATTCTCTGCCGTACTATTAAACTATAGTGCCTCGCTCTTCAGGGGAATGGGGTACTGCGTCGACTCGATTTCCTCTGGGTCCTTGGTAAAAAACCGAGCGATATCTCCGGTCGCCGTGGCAAGAATTCTTCAGCATGTGATACAGCGTGCATACGAGGTGTCTTACCCACTAGGCCCCATCGAATCGTAGTGATATTTGCAGAACTCATGTCGAAGGAGAAGAGTCGTCTTTGAATGGCAATGACAGATTTTAATTATGGGCAAGAAACTTCGTATAACGTATATGATAAGCGAGCGGCGCATTTCAATTTTCACCTTAGATTAAGATTTTTAGAAATTCCTTAAAAATCTAAATTAGGCTTAAAATAGCTATATTTTTAGTACTTAGCTAATTAAAAATTCATATATATATTAGGTTTTTCTAGATTTTTAAATTAATTTATTTAAATTTATATTAAAGATTATCTTATTCACACTGTTTTTTTTTTAATTATTCTTTTTTAAATATTTTAAAAAAAATACATAAAAATCTAGAATTTTTATAGCTATATAACTTTTTTCCTTATATATATATATATTTAAATTTAACTATAGAGTAGCTAAGTTGCAGAATTTAGGTTTTTAAAAATTAGTATTTTTTAGTGTACAGTATACTGCGACGCTCGCTTATCATATACGTTATTGAATTTTAGAGACTGCCTAGTGAGTATTGGCGAAGTGAGCCATCTATACTTTATAAGCCCAGTACATGAGGCTTATACTGGGCAATGACAGTCAAAATCATGAATCATTACTTCCCAACCTTGTTGAGCGGCACGGTGGTGGTAACAGTAGCGCAGAAGGCCGAACAGCTCCGGAGTTGGCCTTTAGCCGGTAGTTGACAGCCATCCCCGCAAGCCGGTATTTCAGATACCCATAGGCCCTGACAACTCGACTCCACTGTTACGGAAGTACGATCGGTTGGCGAGCGGAGTTGAGCATTTTCTACCGGCTGAGTGTCTTGTGTTGTCTCTAGTCCTCTCCAAGTCCAGCGGCGAAGCGCCCCGCAATGCCTCGCTACCCCTCACTTTCTCGACTCCGGATGGGGGTGATCGATGGATCAAGTTCTAAAAAGGAGCTCTCGCCAGGGTTCTTCAGAGACCAGGTACTTGCATGCCACTCACGCATAGATTTCTAGATCTTTAATTCACCTTATTCTTGACTCAGACTTTAGAAGCAATTTTCCGCACTTGATTTGAAATGGCCCCACAAAAGCTTCTTGCCAACCTTGTCGCTCTGGTCACCGGCGGTGGTAGTGGTGATGCTAATCCCGGTCTTCATATCTTAGTACAAGACTAACAAAATCATCAGGCTTTGGAGAAGGGATTGCTCACTTATTTGCGGAGGAAGGTGCCAAGGTTTTCATACTCGACATCAATCAAGAGGGCGGCGAAAGGCAAGTGAGCTCCAATGTGGTGATGTTCGTTCGCTAAGCTATTTCCAGGGTGACAAATAAGATCATCGAAGCCGGTTTCAGTGCCACCTTTATCAAAACTGATGTTACCAACGCTTCCGACTGGCAAGCTGCGGTTGATCAAGCCATAGCTCATTTTGGCAAAATAGACATCCTGGTAAACAATGCAGGATGGACCTATCGTCGTAAGGGCTCACTCGACGTGTCTGAGGCTGAATATGATCGTAAGTAGTCCATTCTACGGCTAAATAGTACTAACTGATTCCTAAAGGCATATTTGATATCAATGTTAAAAGCATTTACCATTCCGTGAACGCGACGATGCCACATTTCCTTGAACAAGGAAGTGGCAGCATCATTAACATCTCGTCATGTGTTACCTCAAAGCCGACCTCTGGGTTGCTGTACTACAATGCTACCAAGGGAGCGGTGGATCTCCTGACACGAGGACTTGCTGCTGAGTACTCTAGTCGTGGAATTCGGGTCAATGGCATCTCGCCTTCCCTAGGAAACACTGCGTTGGTCTCCGAATTCGTAGGCGAGGAGTTTACGACAGACATGGCCAAGGCCCAAGCCACAGAGGCCCCAGTTCAGCGTATGGTCACGCCAAATGATATTGCCAAGGGTTGTCTATACTTTGCTACGCCATTTTTTAACGAGTTTCAGACGTAGGTAGTTTGGTTCTATACTTAAGTAACTATGCTAATGTGTTTCTAGTGGCGGTATGCTCAGAGTGGATGGTGGCCAATACGTAAGCTTTTAATTTAGATTCGCACTTTGAATGGAATCGCTAATCATACCACAGTGTTAGAATGCGGGGATTGCACATGCTTTCGAGTTACAGTTGTCGTACGATAGTTAGGAGATAGACAATGATATCGAAATTGAGAATCACTTTAGTTTGCATATTTGTTACAATTGACTTTCATCTGACAAATTATAACATTTTGCCTGACACCATTCGGTCGAACGGATTAAACTTGTTCGAGTCGATGAAATGGACCGAAATCTACATCATTGATTGACATTGATCCTTCAGGTTCCTTTCGAATGAATACCCACTGAGACTAATTCCAGAAGTTTGAGGTTACCGCTGAGAAGTATAAAGATAGATCCAGGAAATGCATCCCCAAAGGAGTTGATATGGATGTTAAGCGCTAATATGTACTTTGTAGTTATAAACGTGCATTGCCATCGATAGTTTGCGATTCACATATGGGTCCAAATGGCCCAATACTCTAGAATCCCTTTGCGTCACATCACAAATTTGAAATATCCTGCTCATTTAGAAGGCGTGGGTCATGTAATAATGTCAAAGAGCCGTACCAAACTAAGCCAAGATAATCCTCTCTCCAGTCCTCAGGCTCTGTTGTAAAGCCTCTGCAATTTTACAGCCATTTAATGCCTCATCCAGTGTGATAGGAACAGCTTCATCATTGATAACAGCCTCAACAAAGGCATTAACCTCGCGAACAAACGATTCTGCATATCGGTCTAGCCAGCTCTCCATTGGCGCGACTGATACCCCTGTCTTGTCCATTACCTCAATCCCGTTTTTCCTACTTAACAGATTGATTGCAATCTTTCCAGATGTGCCGAAAATTTCTGTCTGATTGTCGAATCCGCGGGGTGCAGTTCTTGAATTATAGAAGAACGCAATTTTATCATCGTGAAATTCACAAATACCAACAGCATTGTCCGCATCCATTTCTTCGGCTAACTCCTTGTGGTAGGACCTGATCCCGGCAGCCCATACAGCTTTGGGTTTTGCGTCGCGACCGAAGAAAGAAAGTGCTAGATCAATGTCATGAATAGTTGCATAGAGGAAAATTCCGCCGCTTTGCTTCAGGTACTCTCTGTACGTCGGGTTCGTGTCGATTGAGTCGTATGCTTGCGCGCGGATCACGATTGGAGTACCGATGCTTCCATCTTGAATCTTAGACTGTGCTTCAATGTAGCTGTTATCAAACCTGCGAGAGAAGCCAGGCATAACTTTGATTTCGGGTTGGTTTGCGGATGCCTCTATCAGTTCTTTGATCTAAAGGTGCCTGGGTTGTTAGCGAGGCCTTTTTGGAGTATTAGATTTAAGTTACCTGCTCCGAACTTTGGGCAATTGGCTTTTCGCATAAAACGTGTATCCCACGCTTGGTGCACTCTAGGGTCTGTGGTTGATGCAGAGGCGTAGCGGAAGCCACAACAACAGCTTCAAGGCCAGGGTGATCCAGCATGTCTTCAAAGGTGGAGTAGACAGAAACACCGTTCGGTACAAGGTTCGTTCCCGCCCAATCCAAATCAGCTTGTGCAGGAGAGCAACCTGCAACAAGCGTTGCGGCTCTTGTTCTCCATAGCAGGTTGAGGGCGTGCCTTTGCCCCATACGACCAATTCCAACAACACCGATTCGGAGTCTGCGATGTGCCGAGAGGTTGGTTTCAACTTCTGGCATTTTGGCTGCTTTGTATATTAAGAATTCTTAGGGATCCAATTACTTCTAAATCAACCTTATAGGGTTGCAATGAACAAATCGCGACATTTCCCTCTATTTTAAATAGGGCCAAGGTACAAAATGATATTTCTCCCGCATGCCCGGAACAAATTTTACCGGTACTGAGCGCGAATCCGCTCGGCGCACGTACTTCTTCCGGTGCATTCACTCCAAGTTTGTATTAGCTAATCACAAGCCAAGAAACATTGTCTTTGAGATTTGTTTGTTCCTTGTTTTTTCTTTTGTGGTTTTCTTTCAGACGATGCGCATTTGACGACTACCAAATGTCTGAAACTTGGAGCTGAGCAACATGATCGTAGCCCTGAGAATTTATCGCTTCTGTAATTGATGCACTACCTATATACGTGCTATATCTTCATTATATATTTACCAAACATCCCACTAGATTAATATTTCTGCTGACTGGTATTTGGCTTATGAAAAGCACTGCTTGTACGCAGTCCTACCCTACCATTTTGATCATGGTTGAGGTGCATTCGCTGATTAAGTACTGGGCCAATCGGATCATTTGTGGCTAAAGCCTTTCCCGCCCATCTGTGCGCCGGCTGACTCTACTCGCATATTATTCACTTGACAAAGATCAATCGACACCTTGATCTCCAAGTTGTGTGTAAATGCGGCACGGCACTCGTGTATGGTTTGATAAGGTCTACCCGTTGGCGTTGTGGGGCATGACCGCCCGCCAACCTCTCACGAGGTTGGTCACAAAAATGCCGGACAGCCACAAAATTCCGGACATCGTATTCACTTGCATTTTAGCTGCAAAAATAATGAATTTTCGATCATGAGATTTCAGACTCTTGTCCACACCCGTTTTTTGTGCAATAACCCTATAAATAACAGAAATGAAAAGCGGGAAAATAGCCAAAAATGAATACATTGATGAATACAGCGGAAATCGCATTTTTGGGCTCAATTGAGCTGCCCGGCTTGAGGGGCCTGCTTTTGGCTGCTGTATTTGGCCCTGTTGACTATGTGTTGATTCCAACCCGCTCCTTTGCCTGTTGATTGCGTAACTTCTTCAGGGCTCTTGTGACTCTTCTATAACCACTCTCTTTTTGTTTTTTCACGGGCGGGCGCGGTGTTGTGAAGTTATCGTCAACCACGTCATTAGCTAGGTTGAGGGGATCCAAGGGCGGCGACGAGGTGATCCAAGGCGGCGTTTCTGGGTTCACAATAACCTCGCCACCTTCATCCTCGAGTCCATGAAGCTCAATATCGTCATCGTCATCATCTTGGAAGGCATCGATGCCCGTAAACTGGACTTCATCGTCACTGTCTGGCCAGGCGCTCTGGTCCATCGCAATAATCGGTCTTGGAGCTCGGGCAGCTTTTTCTTGAGCCTCAGTGAAGCGGTGAGCGGGCTTTTGGCTTAGGAGGTCGTTATGCTCCTTTCGGTTTGCCTCAAGGGATAAATATCGGTCTTTGTTGTTGCTCTCGGCGAGCCACTGGTTAAATGTTAGCCTAGGTAAATGTATTGCTCTTGTTTCCTGTTTTGCCTCCCTCCAGGCGCCCTTGAGGACATGTAATTCCTGTAAAATGATTGTGCGACTTGAGCGTAACTGTGAACGTTGCGCCTTTTCCTCTGCGGCCTTCATTGATGCCTTGTGTTGAGCTCGTATCTCTGGAAGGCTGACACTTGTGATGAAATCGCCCTTTGGCTTCACGCGACGACCAGCCTTTCTCCTCTTGTTATATCGCTCTAATCGACTAAGCCGGTCTGCTGCAAATGCCTCACGTTGTTGGTGCATGATTGCGGCCTCTGCAACGACCTTGCCGATGTTGTTGATCGCCTCCAAGGTAGGTGAACTCATCACGGTTTGGTATCTTTGGTAGATGCGGTTGATTTGATCTTGAGCATCCTCAAAGCGAGTTTCTAGGGGCAGCTTCTCTAAAATAGATGGATGAATGGATTTTCGATCTTGACGATGCTTGGCGATGATGCGAGTAATCACAGGCACCGGGCTTGTGGGCCAAATACCGGATTTTTCGAACCCTGACATGATATTATGGTGTGTAAAGCCGGCCTTATAGATGTCTGTAAAAGCAGAAGCAAATTGCTGGCGGGTAAATGCTAGGTGGCCCTCTCGAAGGGATTTTCGTAATGCCTTTTGATGTGCATTCTTCAGAGGCTGAAATACACCAACGTCAAGAGGCTGCGTAAGGTGTGTTGAATGTGAAGGCAAAATACAAATAATAATATCGAACTTGATGCAATAGTGAATAAATTCATATGATGAATGTCCTGCAAAGCCGTCAATGATAAGAAGGCGATAGATTTTATCCTCTTCGTCATGAACAATTGGTGGCTCTTCCAGGATGTCTAATGGCGACTGGGGATCGTGAAGCCATTCATCGCAACCAAACCACTCAACAAATGATATTCCTTTTTGCTGAACCTTTGATGAAGCTCTCCATGAATAGGCGTTAAAATCACGAAGCCATTCGACTGTAATCTCTTGGTTGCTAAAGCCGCTGTCGGAGTGTGAAAATCGTAGCCCTGGAAGCACATCGGGATCTATTTCAGCCCAGGATTCCGATGGCAATGTCTTGAATATTAACCAAGGAGGAATACTATCCCCAATCGCATTTGCACATCCAATTTGTGTGCATGACTCACGATTTGCTGGATCAACGACCTCAAAGCGTTGCGACCGTGTGGTGCGGACCACGAGAACCTCGATCCGTTCTCGAAGGCATCCGATTCGAATACCGCATTCATCTTCATTCCAACACTCTGAAGGGCCAATACGATACTCGGAGATCATATCCTGAAGGTTGGAAAAGAAGGCTTTGATATCTTCCACATCAGAAACCTCAAAAGACTTGCGAGCCTTGTCCACAGCCTTGATGTATGACTTCTTTAGCTCTGGATGGCGTTCACGAAAGCGGGGATACCACATCTTCGATAATTCGGGGTCGCTAATGCCTCGTCGATAGAGGAAATTCCTTGCGGTCTCTTCAATTTGACTTCTTTCAGCTGGAAAGCCGGACTTTTCTAGCCACACAATGAAGGCGACAAGGGCGGCATCTTCACTGGGCGATAGCAGCGTCGGGCGGCCTCGAGAGCTCGGGTTTTGCAGTGACGATGAAGGCGAGTTGATAATCTGTTCAACCTTCCACCTTGAAGTGTTGAATTTGACCGCGAGCTTGCGATACGATAGGGGTGTTTTTGCAGCTGCTGTTTTGCTTCGTGTGTTGTGAGGCACATTTGGGTGCCGCGCCGCGAGCACATTTTTCGCTAATTCGGCACGAGATTTATCCGGTGCATTTTTTGGAGGCTTAGAAATACGGGAATCATGTTTGACACGAGGCATATTGGTGTTGCGCGGTGGCTACTTGGAATTGTGTAAATTGCAGCTATTTTTTAGGTGCGGTTGGTAAAGCTGACGCAAAAATTGCTGTCCGGAATATTGTGGCTGTCCGGCATTTTTGTGACCAACCTCGTGAGAGGTTGGCGGGCGGTCATGCCCCACAACGCCAACGGGTATTCAATTCAACGACGAAGCATTGATCCACTCGTCAAAGACGAACCGCTGATTGGGCATATGCACCATTTCGATGGGGTGGTGCTTGTACAGCAGGGTATTTCCACTTGAAAAGGAAGAAAGGGCGTATTTTACTCTAAAAGGCATTCTTCGGGCTTGGCTCATTGAGTGTGACTGGATGGGCTGGGTGAGCAAGGGGACATTTCATCGAGACATGAAAGAGTCGCGTACACCTGGGATCTGGGCCAAGAAGGCAGTGCGGTCTTGGGATAAAATGAACAGGCTTCTCCAGTGGCCTCTACATGACTCATTCTTTGCATTTTTTACAAACTCTGCGTTTCAACCTTTGCATAGGTTTGTCTAAAAATCCAGCACATGTGGACACAGCAAAGTTTTCCCGACCAAGGCAATTAGTAATCATAGAAACTATTGGATCTTCTTTTTTTCGTATTCATTGATATATTGTTTGAGAAAAGCTGAAGGCTTTTGAAACAGACTGATTATTTGTCCGATTAATCATATTACCCGTCTGAGAATCTATCGCAATCTCTTAATCATCTTCTCCCAACTCTTCTTAGCCTTTTCAGCGTACAAAGCTGGGATATCTGGGTTTTCATCAAATAGCTTTTTTGAGAACGTTTCCATGCTAACAAAGCCTTGAAATCCCATGCCCTTCATGACGGTATCCAAGACAGGCTCAATCGGCAAGCATCCCCCTTCCTCAAAGGCAAAAAGACGGGCATTCCTCGACCAGCTCATTCGTGGCAGCTGTTCTTCAGAATAGAATGGATTTCCTGAGATAATAGGCTGACTCAATAGCTCTGCATCGCTTAGTTGAACCATGAAAATCTTTTTCGCATCAACTTCCCTTGCCATTATTTCCATAGAGGCCTGAAGATTGATGAAACCAGCTTCCATTTTGCATCCGGGTACGGTGGGATCTCCCCAAACTCGGGCTACTATGTGGTAAGTGTCCAGGCACAGCCCAAAGTTTGGCCTATCGACTCGTTTAACAATGTCCCAGGTCCCCTCCCACGTGTCGATGTGCGTTCCCCAAGCCACCCCCTCGTATGCAAACGACACGACCGGGTCTTGGACAAGTCCGATTTCTGCCATTTCCACCAAATCTTCAACAATCACGTTGATATCTCCAGTTGTGCCTTCTCTTAACCAGTTTGTTGGGATCTGGATTAACTGTACATCTAAGATCTTCACAAGCTGCATCCAAAGTTTTAGCTTGCCAATCATGGCTGCGTGTTCCTTGCGGTCCAATAGGCCTTCGTAAACCCAAAAAGGCTGCAGAACATATGGTTTGATGCCTGCTTTATCACACAGCAACTTGACCAGCCTCGCTGCTTCAATCTGGTTCGAGTCTGTTACTCCACCATCCATTCTTTTTGCTTGTACTAGCAAATCGTCCTCCACAACCTCAATGCGTTTGAAGCCATGAAGAGAAGCCTGTTTCAGTTTCTCCTCTAGAGAATGCACATTGGCGTTGCCCAATGAAGGCGTTGTAATTGCCGGTATAAGTTGCATGGTGCCGAATGGTGGGAGTATGGCTCAAGCTAGTATTGTGTTGAAAGGATGGGATTTTTTGATTTTTTTTTTTTTTAAAAAAAAAGGCCAGGATACAATGATGATATCAAAATTCAAGCCATTGCGATTCTTTAACGCTGCATGGTACAATAACTATATCCGGGTACTGATTCCCGGGTGGGGATAAGCTGAAACCAAAAAACTTTCCCGGCTATTCTCTAGGCTAAGGTGTTAAACGGAAGACACAATGCTGGTGGCGAAAGTCGGATCTAACATCCGGTTAGCAATTTAAAGCCGCGCGACCGATACATAATGTAAGCAAATTTGGTGTATGAATTTTCCATTTTAATATTTTAATTTTCCTGTTGCATCAACAGAGCTTGAATACATGCCTACCCAGTATGCCCGATTGGAATTCAACACACCATGGCTGCTAACGTGGATCGAGTTACCAATGTGTCAGACTAAAACTTCCTCAAATAACTTGAGCCGCTATTCTTGAATAATTCTGCATATTGATCGGCATTTTGAATCGAGTACCACTCGATAAACTTACCTTTCATAGGCTGGATGGATGCACTGCGTCCACGAATGCATCATCGGCGTTCCCTGAAACATCCATGAGTGACACATCGAATCCCTTAGCTTTATTTGCTGTGGCAGGAAGCGATGCGCCGACATCTACGTATTTCAGGCCTATCCACTTCGTCTTCAAACATATCATTCCCATATCCTTGTACATACTTGGAATCACGCCGACCAAGCTGCGTACCTGTTCCTTCCAGCACCGTATAACATCGCAAAATCCGACCAGGGAGTGGAGCAGCTTTTTGCTTTTTCCTGGGTTTTGGCTTCCATCAACAGTCTTTATTGGTTCTCTGCGTATTTATGGGGATGTTTTTGTCTCCATTCTGTGGCGGGATTTTGCGAAATTGAGATTATTTGGTATTCGAAGAGGGATGTTTCATATCCGGATTTCAGCTTGAATAGAATTACATTAATGTCGGTGGTCAATAATACCAACATGATAAATACTTATGTGGAAAGCAACAGTTGTGTGTTATGGACTTGCCTGATGAACAACTCTGATTAGGGGTCAAATTATTGTCATTCATATACTTAAGGAGCAAGGTTCTTTCCTTCACTTCTCCCCCTTTTATCCCTGCTTCCTCCTTCATCTCGCTTCCTAGTCTACTCCCTTTCCTACCCTATAGCTCTGGCCAATGGCCCTGGTCCATTACATTGTGAATCAATAGAGCAAATCGATATGTAGCTTGTTAGTCTACTTTGAGGCTTTCGTTTGGCAGAGGATTAGATGAACGATATGCTGCGTGGTTTTCTTATCTTTTCCGACGTTGATCCTTCTATTTGATTGATTATCCAAAAAACGAGTGTGGGGGCTTTCCAAACCCACATGAGAAAGTAATGCCAGCACATTAATATTTCATCCCCATAAAAACCTTGAAAACCATGATACAATATTGCCAACAGATGGCTGGTGATATGATGCAAGTAGTCACAGAACTCATAAGAATAGTAGCTATTTCATCACTAGTCCATTTGTCCCTTTTCCTTTTTTTCAATCGGTGAGGTTTTTAAGTCACCCAGCAACCAAACATAGTAAGGCGTAGAACGGGAGCCCTCCCGTTTAGGAAATCAAGGCCGTTGCTAAGAACCGAAGGATTCTAACAATCAAGCGAAGCCGCTCTTGATAGGTTCAGCCCTAATCTACGCGCTCTCAATAAGCCGGTAAACGATGAGCCGGGAATAAAGGGAATTGCAAGGGTGGCTGCAATAAAGTCTACCCATACCCTGAGCTTGCATGGTGTTGCTGTTTGTTTTCAATTTTAAGCTTACACCGGAGCCTGCACCCCCCCAATCCCGCTGCGTGGTCCAATACCCAGCGATCTGCGATGGCTCAATACGATTCAATTCGAGATACTGAGAATATTGAACTTTCATCAACAAATCTAATTGCTAATTCACGCCATGCCAAGCCAGACCTCCACAGGTCCGTTCAATATAAAGGCATTTGTGGAACGGAGTTGAACAGCGGTCATACAACTCCGCAAGCGATGACTGACTCACACAGTCCAGGTCTGCAAGTGTTGAATAGGACTTGGCGGCATAGGCTTGGCCTTGTCAATATCATTTTTCTTGTCACCGGCACAATATTTATGCTTGGGTCCTGTGCCCTACTTGTTTTCCTGTGGAGAGGCGCGGACCTAGCACAGCAACGAAACGAGCCAAAACTATGGACTAGAATCGTGTATGGCGGGTGGGCATCCCGAGTCGTTACTCTATGTTCTGCCGCCATGCGCACTTCTATGGTTCTACATGTCGGCATAGTTGCGGCAGCCATGGCTTCTGTTATGCTAGAGACATCTGGTGTGCCTTTGGTTGATGCTGCTCTACTTTCCATAGAGAGAGCGCTGCAATCAGGCCCATGGGATATCCTTCCAGCAGCTTTGGGTCGGTTCGTGAGTGGAGGTGTTCGCGAGGGTCTAAATTTTTTGATAGTTGCAATGGCCTTCTTGATACTACTGCTTTCAACTTTCATATCCACAATACTGCTGTCCGACTTTGGCACAAGCAATATTGCTGCACCAAGCACTACAAATACAACAGCCATTGAACTAGGAAACTACAGCATATACACTCCCAGCGGCTTATCATATTGGAAATCGAGGCCGATGACGAGCTGGCGATTCGCAGAATCAAGGCCAACCCAGTCTGTTCTTACCAAAGGGGACACAGGTGACACATACCGAGCACTGCTCCCATTAGCAGATGCAAAGTCGAGAGAGTCACTGGAACATTATTCCGGACCTGCCGTTGTCACCAACCTGAGGACGGTGTGTGGTGCCCCAAAGTTCTCTACTCTTCAACTCGAATATATAAACAGGGAATGGGAGCAATTGAATTGGACAGCGACGCAATTCTCACCTGGCGGCCTTCATTTAATTTCGGAAGGGTCACTAGCTATCGATGGGCTTAACCTCACAACTGAATTGGTTTTCATCGCCTGCAAATTACACGAGATTTGGGACAAGAACATGCCAGCATGGCCACTCTCCATTTGCAATAATGCGATATATGATTACAAATCTACAGATCAGCTGGATTCTCTTTCTGGAAAGCCTCAACATTTTGTAACCACAACTCTGCTGAACTCCAGCGCAGCTCTGAACAACATTACATATGACCAAGAATATGATGACAGCGGCCGACTGATAAAATATGTACCGCAGGCCTTGCGTAACCTGACATCCAAAGCGGATGGGCTGTGGACAAAGGTGTTCGATGTCAATGGTTCTGAGATTTTCAGTCTTACAGTTTGTTTTTTGAACAATGCAGCTCCGGAGCTGTATAATGTCACCATGACTGGCCGTACTGCTTCATCTGAACCAGAAGTAGCCTGGCGTCTTGGTGCTGACCAAAACAAGTTCAAAAGTATCCAACATCAACTCGGAATCAACACTGATCCCAAAGATTATGAAGGCCGTGGCATCTTAGAACTGGACGTTGGAACCAACTCAACAGGTTATGGCATCAGCATGCCATCAAAAGATCTATTGCTGTCCGGTGCTCTTGCTAATATTTTACGAGAAGCTCCTGCCGGGTCACTTAGCACCTGGAGCTTGATTGTCACCGATGACCCCGCGGCAGTGATGGCTTGGCTGGGAGATTGGGTTGCACACCGATCTCATGCTGCCCTGTTTCAAAACATAATACAGGCAACCCAAGACCCTTCAATTGCTGTGCAGAGCTTATACACAAAGTTTCACCAAATGATATACTACGATTGGCAGAACGACTTTGATGTTTCTTATCCAATCACCACTGTGTACTCAGCTGAAGTGATAATCCCAGTGAAATGGAGAGGATTAATACTAGTATTGATCCTAAATATTATCCACATCTTGTTGGTCACCGCTGCAATCGTACTTTTTGCCATTCAAACGGAAACTTCTGTCTTGGGTGAAGCATGGCAGGCTATCGCGCAGATGGTTTCTCCGCATACAATGAAGATTCACGAGGTGGGGAGCAAGATGAAAGGTCGGGAACTCAAGAAATGGATGAAGGCTACTGGAACCGACGACCAAGAATACTATACATTGCAATCTTCCAGGATTGGTAGGGCTGAAATGAGGCTTTAGGGTACTGGGTCGGACTTTGGTTTCTTTTAACAGCTGATTAATCCGAACCTCATTTTATAAATACAGATTGATTTGATACATTTTATTCTCATAAATTAGCTTCGACTCTATTCTACAGGGCGTTGAGAATATTCTCTACCAAATCGTAAATTCCTAGGCTTAATACAAGATCAATAGCATTGAGCACGCACGGATAAAATGCGGCTCCTACGGCAAATTCCCACATCATAGTCCTGAGATTGCAGAAGATCATGGGTTTAGTATGACAAGGAACCTTTTTCTTTCGGGAAAGAAAAGTCAATTAAAAGGGGAGTTTTAATTAGTTTTCTTCTTTAATGTCCAGATTGGAGGTTTAATTTAATGGAATTGTGCATACTTGGAACTTCAGGGAGCAAACACAATTATGAGATAGATTCATCGCTCGAGGTCGAGCTATGGCGGGGGAACAGTAAATTGGCCTACAAATAACCGAACAGACACCGGAGGGTTTCAAAACCCGAAAGATAAAGGGGAAAAGGGTCTATAATTTACTACAACAGATCTGCAACCCTGATCTGGATATGAAACAGCCATCACATTTGGATGCGTCCTACCGCAAGCAGCCTAGTCCTGACGGGGCATAGGGCACTTTATTGATCATCAATAGCGTATTTAGCGTAGCTTTCGGGATAACCAATTACACGTGCCAAGGTAGCCTCGATTTCCCCGCCCCCTAGCGTCGTAGCAAGCCTCTCGACACCAGTTATTCCACGACAACATCCCGACATTCCCGGTGGGTGACAAAATTCTCCATCTTTCCCCTTCTGATTATTTATTTCTACTGGAACGTATTAGGACGAGCCAAAAGCTCAGAATTTTCCCTACCGGCTATCATTAACACTCTATTGTTGATTGTAACCGCCGACGCTCAAGCCCCATCCTGAGTCAGCTTTGGCCAATGGTGGTCATAGCACCTGGAACGTTGATAGCAGGAGAAATATCAGAACGTCAATGGATCTCTAAACTTTTCGGTCAAATGTGTATCTCGAACCAGGACATGCTGCTTAGCTCGGACACACATCTGCTGTATTATCTCGCTTACCGTTATCACCTTTACTCATAATGGGCAAGTATGGAGGGAAACCATGATGCTCTTGGCCGTGATCAAATTGTGTGCACGAGCATGGCCCCAGGGGAAAAGCTCTAAAATCGCGGGTTCGACCGAGAGAGCCAAATTAGTTCATTCATAACGGTGCCTGAGTGTTTCACTTTTAACGCTACTAATGTCCTGATCCTTGCTATGTGCCAGGGTATCACTCTAAGAGTCCCCCACGTTTGACGCACGGTCGTTCATAAGATCCCATGCTGTCCTAGCTCTTGGTTGACAGTAACGACATCTGCACTTTTTATTCACTGCTGTGTTACTTACTCCTTCTTTTAAATGAGCTTCCAGTCCGTTCTGCTATCAGCCATCAACACCTGTTGTTTTTATCCCAAACCCCTGCTTTGAGCCCATGACCCTGTTGATGGTCTCTTTCAACAATATTTGGTTTCTCAATATCCTGCTCACTCTTGACATGGTTTCGGTAACGCGACCAGGCCTCGACAGATCTTTTTGCCAAGCGATCTCATATTAACCGCACCAAGCTTCATCTCCATGCTCTCTCAGTGAGCTTTACCTCTCGTTCCACTGCGTTATTGGCACCATGTCTACGGTTAAATTTCGAGGTATTAGAAGCCGTTGGCGCTCATTCATCTCATTTTGTTGCATTACAAAAAGTCTTGATGATGAAGAGTCCTGCAAACAATCTCCATCTGTTGATATTTCAGTCAGTCACCAGAGCGAGGTGACGCTCACTGGGAAGTCGAGACCAAGTGAGTTGCGGATAAGAGTAGACAAGGAATTCACATGCCAATTCGACACGATTGAAATCCGACTCCAATCCGCCCGGCCCTCTACAGCGCCGCTCAGAATGGAAAGCGATATCGACAATGGGTTCGGATTTCACAACAAGCGGACAGCATCCACCCGTTCCAAGTCAGTTCCGGGTGCGCCACCAATGGGATCATCCCATGTAAAATGCAACCGCGCTGACAATGAGTTACCATCTCACGAGCCGGGACCTATCCTTTCCCCAGATAAGCTTCGATTACTGGAGTCATGTCTCTTGTCTCCACACGAAAGGGAAACGCCAAATCACCAATCTCATATTGCATCAGAAGCTGTCATAGAATATCATGTACCGGCTGACTACCAAACGGACAGTGATGAAGGCTCGGCGGATACCCATTCTAAGCCACTGAACAAGACTCCAAAGGCAAGGGCGAGAAGAAAACCACCGTTATCTGCCTCATTAATGAGATTGAACAATCTCAATGCAACCGCATCGCCAACTGCAACCGTGTCACCAATTGTCAACGAACCACAAATTGAACTCCCGGCATTAGAGTATGAGCGACATTTCTCTCCCATGTCATTCCACTTTCCTCGCAAGTCAATTGTGGGAAATACGGATCAATCAAACTACACGCTTCACAAGAACAAATCTTGTCCGTCTTTAAGACCCATCTTCACCGACCAGACTCCATCCGACCCGCCACCATTATCACCTCCTCTATCCACTGTACTTCGACCGCCCCCTCAAAGAAAGACAACAAGTCGGCCATCAACTCGGGGTTCCACCAAATCCGTGGCCAGTATTGAAAGTCCAAAGGACTCATTAATACTTGATTTCTGCTCCTCCACGGCAAGTTACGCCACTCCCCGGACTGTTTTAGGGCCTGCATCACACAGCCGGCCTTATAGCTATTGTCTGGCGGGCACCCCCAATGATTGGTTCGTAAGTAGCAACGCCATAACATCGCGATGACTACCGAAACAAACATCGATGATTGAGAAAGTCGACATGAGGCCTCTCAAGCACCCTGGCTCCAATAAGCTGCCCCGCTCACTTTACTTGGAAACGAGCGTTCAACGTAAAATTATCGATCTGTTCCTGCTTCATCTTTGCTACGATCATGTATGAATATTCCTTTTCGAGATGTATCTAGTGAAATTACGTATATATAGTCATGAGAATAAAGGCAATTATCATGCCAACATGGAGAGCCCAATATTGCAAAATATCTAAGTATCAAACAAGACAACAATATTTGATACAATCCGTCCTACGTCAGAAAATAGTACATGCACGCTCATAATCTCGCGTATTGAGTGATTGCAACTGTTTATCAAGCTCCAGAGCAATGACGATCAGCATGATGGTGGCTAGTGGAGAAGGTAATTGGTCCGACGATCGATAAACCAATACGTAAGCTAAATCCGGTCCTTCGAAATTAAGCCCCATGAAGCACGGATGCAGTAAAAGTGGCAGAGGGCTCGTGCGGTTATTTATCTGAGACATGCACAGCTCGAATGGACCGATCGCAAAAGGTAATTCCAGGTTTAAATCTTGTGGCGGGAGGGATAATATCTCTAACACCGTACCCCGTTGTGTTAGGATTTGGACGCACGGATCCTGACACGACATTCATGTGCTACTATGGTTCATGCATACAATATTGATCATATAGCCTACTTTACCTCCTGAATCTGACTTGGTAGCCTGTGACAAGGACCCGCACAATTCGATCGCCACACATTTTAATGGAATGCTGAGCGGTGACAGAGAAGATGCAATCCATAAATTTTTTTTATTAGATGCTTAGCTATATGTCGCACTCATAGGTGTCTGTGTATTTTGTCGGGGAATAGCAACACGAACACCAACACCCAATTAGCTACCCTATAGGGGAGCCCAATGGGCAATGCGCAAGGTTGAAAGAAGCGCCTTGGAGCATTTGAACAGAAAAGAAGAAAGAAGAATATGTAAAAAGAGAATATAAATAAAGGGATTTTAGAAGTAATTATCACACTAACAGGTGGTCTCAATAGCCTCAATAGACAACGCCAATACAAGCCGGATGCAAGGGATTGATGCCGGATGAAAGAAAGATGGTCTCAGCCGCAGTTAGCCCCAAAACACCATACTAAATAACGCGCGCTCGCATTTTCTTTGTTGTGTGAATACAGGCTTTGTTGTGCACGGCCGGATTGCGATCAATGCAGTGTGAGCCTAGTCTTGTGAGCCTAGCCTCCCGGCGAAGCTGAAGGCCGCGGTCAGCCGCAGCCTTCAACAGCCAGCAACAACAGCTATTCCTTTGAGTGTGCTAAGACTGCACTTGGGTCACGGCCAGGGATTGTCTCCAATTAAAGTGGCCCAAATTAAAGGTACATCAATTGCCACCTAAATTAGGCTATGCCACAAGTTGCAGAAATTCCCAGATCTACATAGAGCTACATCACACTGTTGACAACGATATCGTGGCTGCGGCGGCCGGCTCCTATTTCCACTGACTGTTGCTAATGGCCTTCGTTTTTTGTGAGGCCTTGGCTGACCTAGACGACCCCCCTGACAAGCGACGCATGCAGAGTTTCCTTTGCGGATAGAAATATGCTGTGGAATAGGTGTAAATTCGTCCCCAACCCGAAACCTTTCCCTTGATTGAGCCTCGGGGCTGTATTTCTGAATGAGGCAATTCCAAATATGCTGGCGCCAATCTACTTGGTGTGTAAACCGCTTCCAATTTGGCTGCCCTCGAAGCTGCAAAATGAAGCTATTCACAAGGACTATGTCTAATAGAAAGTCCCAAGCAAGAGCCTTCCAACTACCCCTTCGAACACGGCGCCTAGGGCTCCAATACGCCCGCATTTGGTCACCACGGTCAACAGCGTTCATCTCGTTATTGTAGCTGCTAGTCAGTGGTCGACGCCTTCGTTGGCCGGCAGGTGTTATCCTCAGGCCGTTCACGGCGGCAGTCATCAATTGAGATAAGCTGTTGTCGTCGTACGCATTGAATGCCTCATTTGAGGCCTGTTGGGAATCCATTGCAAATAAAAAATACACTGCATAGTAAATTGGACTGCATTGATTCTGGAAGTCATTGATGTCACTCGAGGTCACTTTGCTTTTGCTGGGGTCATGTGGGGCGGGGTACCCAGGTGCAGTCTTAGCACGATAAAAGGCCTACATAGATCCCCTCCATAGTTAGAAAGACAAGAGCTTCAATTTACTATCACTTGCACCTCCAAAACTTAGCTATCCAAGTGATAGTAATTGCTTCCTTTTCAGTCTTGTAGGCTTTGCACTCTTAAATCTTAGGACTTCGTTATATGTGAACAAAATTATTATGGATTGAAAGCTCTCAAGGCCAATGCGTGTGCCTAAGTGCCCCTCTTACCAATGGCTCCGCCTCCCTCAGCTACTAAAGTCAACAAGCCACCGCCACATTATGCCGAAGGCAAGGCAATGGAAACACAAACATATCGTTTGGAGAGTAACTTGTGGCATGTTCAGGTTAGACGCTGTTCGCTTTAAGGGCCAGATCGTTTCAAGGGCCAGATCGAAAATTTTTACTGTTGAAATAAGGAGCATGGCATGAATCATACACCCTAGACTTATTTTAGAGATCCTTGGTCAATGTTCAGTTTTTAAACGTATAAACATAAATCCCTTGGGCACATACGAATTTTTCTTGCCTCCCACTACCACCCGAAAATTGACGTTTTCAGGGGACAAGTGAGCAGCACCAGGTTATTGATTGGTCAAGCCAACCCAGAGGCCAGTTGTTTTAACGCTTTTCGTACATAGTCTGTTTCATACTGTGGAGACATGTCGAGACTTTGCCAGTAGGCGTAGAGCTAGGCCGGGTTGGGTTAAAAACAGGTGGGGTATAGGCCAGTTCAGGCTAGGTGGTCCTCACTCAATGCGAAATGCGAAATGCGAAGTGCGAGGTGGATGCATAACACCAAGGAGTGGTCCGAATCCCAACCAGGGCGAGGCAGTATAAGACGACATGACAGAGCGTTGTGAAGATGGATCAGATCAAACTTCGCCGCTTTGATTCTTCAATCTTGTTCTACTTTGTTTCTTTTAGCCTCCCCTCTCCGCGTTGGACCAATCTTTTCCGTATTCCACTTCTCCCTTACCATGTCCGATTTTGAGTTGTACAGTTATACGCCGAGTGGTGCGGCCGCCTTGATCTTCCTAATTTCTTTCACCTTGGCAATTATATGGCATTTGTGGATTGTTATCCGAAGTCGCGTGTGGTATTTTATCCCTCTTCTCTGCGGGGGAGTTCGTAGGTGCCTTTTATGTCGTTTGCTGGGGGTTGATTGTTAACCATTCTCCAGTCGAAGCGGTTGGATACGGTGGACGATTCGTGTCGAGTTCTGACACATCCGCGATGGCGCCTTTTATCATTCAAAGCATTTGTCTTCTGGTTGCCCCCGCTCTACTCGCTGCTTCGATTTATATGGTTCTCGGTCGACTTATCGTGTTGGTCCGAGCGGATTCCATGTCGCTCGTGAAACCGTCATGGCTCACCAAGATTTTTGTTGGCGGTGACCTTGTATCATTCTTGGTGCAAGTCATGGGCGCAGGCCTTTTGTCCAACTCGAAAAACCTTAAAACCGGAAAGACTGTGATCCTCATCGGTCTTGTCGCACAAATAATTTTCTTCGGTCTCTTCGTCATCATGGCGGCATTGTTCCACAAGAGACTGGCCGCCTACCCCACGCCAATGTCACTACAGCTTGATCGCAGAAGCACTAAGAAGGGCTGGAGGGGTGTGATGTGGTCCCTGTACATCTCAAGCTTGCTCATCTTTATTCGCTCGTTATTTCGACTTGTCGAATACACAGGAGGAAATGACGGACCTCTTCTCACGAAAGAGGTGTTTCTCTACATATTCGACGCTGTGTTTATCCTCGGAACATTCATTATACTCGGCGTGTATCACCCTTGCGAATATGTGCCGAACAAGAAAGAAATTGAGAACATGCATGGTGAGGAATTGATGTAATCTGGTAGCTTGGGGTGTTGCTTTTTGTTGCATTAGCAACCTCAGGCGCTGTACTGCATATTGACAAAAGTAATTTGGTAAAAAGATTAGATAGAGATAGTACACAATCCTCCAAGCCTCAGCCACACAGTAGAGACGGTTCCATATGATGTGTCCTTGACAACCCTTTCTTTCTTCTGGCATCCACCATCACTTCACCTACGAAAATTCCGATCAAGGCAAGTAATTTGACGGGTCAGAATGCTTCCTGTCTAATGATAATAGCCTGAATGTTTCCAAATCTGGTATACTCAGTGCTAACTTCGGGACAGCTAGATGTTTTTGCCATTCTACTTGAAGCATATTCTCAATCTTCTTCATATCTTGAGCAACCACATCATCTCCATACAGCCAGGTACTGGGAAAATATTTAAATAAAGCTAGTAGGTATGCGAGTAATACCAATGCTCGTGACCGTCTCTGGCGCACCATGTCCAAGAATTGACAGGGTATTCGGCTGAATACACATATTTTAACCTGATGCTGGAAAGACAAGGAGCTGATCGATGGAGTACATAACAAGGATGTGATATCGGATGCCATTGTCAATAGAATATTGCGACATGGCCAATCGGGATCCTCGAGGTCCATGGCTGTTATAACTTCTAAATCTGGCAGAAGCATCCTGGCGCAGAGTTCGGTAGTGTTTATGGCACCAGAATCGTGAGAGACATCGTTGGGAGGAGTTTCTAGCGTAGACGCAGAATTGCATGCCATTCGGAGGCTTCGGGGACCCATGGATAGAGCAAGCATGTTGAAGATCCACAGGTCTGGGCTTTGCAAGATACCATCGACCACGAGTGAGACCGCGGCTAACAGCATAGACGCGCCTTGAACAGCGCGACTATTCCGCTCCGAAACGCCGGCGATGGCTTGGCGCAGCGTACGGAGTGCCCGACCTCGGTATTGAACGATTGGATAACGCTCAAAGGATGAAGGGTCAAGTGAAATTCGATGTGCCATGGATATCAAAAGGACGGTATTCATGAGAAACTCGTGCTCCAACGCTAGCCGAGGAACATCGCGTTGCAAGCTTGATAATATCGTTTCTCCCATGAGCGATGCTCCGGTCAAGGACTGGGCTGTGACTACCGCCCAGTGATGCATTAATTCAAGTTCCAGCAGGTGTTGGGCTCTGCTGATTGCAGTTCCTGAGACAGGGCCGGGATCAGAGAGCTGTCGTGGATCAAGACTTTTGTCTAGCAAATCGATTGACAAGACATGGGCATTTCTTCTTCTTTGAACGGGCTGTGGGTAAACGCAATCAATCCCATGGCGCTCACACCTTGCGCATTTGGGTTTCGCTTCGTCACACTAAACCCCTGTTAGCTGATGGCAATCCGGCACTGAAATACGTTACAATGACCTTCACGTGGCCAGCCTTGCAATTTGTGCACCCATGCCGGGATTTCCGATGGGCTCGCATTTCGACCATCAAGATTTATTTTCTTGTAATGGAAAGGAAGAAGGAGTGGTTGCCGCATGCTTGGCTGAAAACAGAGTCGGTCTCGGTCTCGGTTTCGGCTTATCTAAAAATAGCATAGAACTAGCTAACCCGTATAGGAATGTGCTTCGTCAATCGCGGGGTATGTGCGCGATCAAGAGGCCACAAGTACCCTTGTCTCAAATTTCCCCAAGCGCCTGAACACATGGCACAACATTCCCCTATTTAAGTAGTGGTAGACAAATAGCGACTGGTGTTTGTTGCGGGATGAATCGCCTAATAAATGCTACATCTTATCCAAAGCATTGGCTATCAATCAGTGAGCGCCATACACATTTTCCTTCGAGTATGTTCCGAGCAAGACCAATTCAGGGGAAGGGTTACTAAAACATAGTATAAAAATCAAAATGCGAGTATATTTGCCATCATAGGAGCGATGAGACTTCCTTGCTAACACGTTACGAGTCTTCAAAAGTCCCGGAGACATAGCCGCGCCTGTCATTGGCCCAGTCGGAACTGTGTTGATATGCCGATCTCCGAGATTCAGCACATTGATCAACAGCCACGTGCTTTCAAGCTCAGGAAGGCCAAAATATTTAGTGAATTGGAATATATAGGTGGTTCTTGCGCCATAGGCGATCTATGTTTACCAGTTAGTTTAGATTCATGATGAATCTTGTAAGGTATATTGCAGATGTCGTTTCTCACACATTCTGGTGCCATCGTCTATCGTGATGATTCTGGGAGTCATTCTAGCGATATGCTGGCCAGTGTTAGGTTCACAGTGGTGTCGATATGCTTTGAATGATGCTCGACGCTGGAGAAGGAGAGTACCAGTGTAACGGTCGCCAGGCCATAGCGTAAAACATTGTGCAATAACTGCTCTTGTAACAATTACCGTACCACTCGTAGCTACCTATAGAAGCCTCATAGCCTCACACCTACGGTTGCCTTTGCCGGATACCTCAAACCGGACCACCCTGTAGAAAGGCTTGGACCAGACCGTTACACAAGAATGCATTGCAAAAATCCCTTATATAAATTTCTTGCCATCTGATCAATTAATTCTCAACAATCAAATACATTACAACCTAATACTAAAACTGTTTTAATGAAGAGTAACGAAAAAAAAAGAGAGATCAAGCTTGTGCCACAAAGCTTGCGATTACCGGCACGGACAACAGTTACCAAGAAGGGCTTCCTATTACGCCTTTCACGGGTTGTAACTCTTTGTGCTTCCTTGTAGTTAAGCTCAAATGTGCCGAAATACGAAGCGGGGTAATGCGAAAGGTGCCAAGACGATCGAAAGTTCGCACTTTTACAATTGTCCGGGGATTTCATAAGTTCAATGTGGGGTAATAAAGAAAGATCTTCTGAATTTACTGTGAAGTAGTCAAATAGGGTCTTTATTTATGGAGGCAAGGCTGCCTCCAAGCTTATGCCGTGCTTTGAGGATTTTAGTATAAGTCAACAATCACACTGCTTGCAATTATCGAGATGGACAATAGCTACCACGAAGGGCATCCTGTTATGCCTCTTTATGGATTATAATACCTTGTGCTTCCTCGCGTTTAAGTCTGATAATGCCGAGACGCGAAATGGGGCAACGCTAAAGCTGCTATGACCATCGAAAGTTCGCACTTTTATAATTGTCCGGGGATTTCATAAATTCAATGTGGGGTAATAAAGCAAGATCTAATGCGTTTATTGTGGAGTAGCCAAACAGGTCTTTGTTCATGGGGGCAAGAATGCCCTCAAGCTTGTGCTGTGCTTTAAGGGTCGTAGTATAAAACGAAGGCTAAGAAGCGAAACTCCTTCGTACATCTACCGATATAACCACTACTGCTCCAATTCCCTTTTTCTTTGGATTATCCTTTCAATACTTTATTTTTCCCCCTGACCATCTAAGGTTATCTATTCAATGGCGGCTTCTCATTCTACCAAGCGTGCTCCAGCACTCTTTATCTCCCATGGCGGAGGCCCGTTTCCCGTCTTCTTGGAAGACCACGAATCCTACCGTCAAATGCTTCGCAATCAAGCTCATTTCCTCAATAATGTCCGAGCTATTATCACCCTGACGGCTCACTGGGAAACGGACCAACCACACATTACTGGCTCCGACAATCCAGGTATTTTCTACGATTATGAGTCGATGCGTAGCAGACTCCCAGACAAAGCTTTCCAGATTGAATACAAAGGCAAAGGAAGTCTGGACCTCGCTAGTGCTATCGCTGGGCGTCTGCGTACCGTAGGATTTACACCTGTGGTTGAGGATCGCGCATGGGATCATGGCGTATATGTTCCGCTGGGCATTATGTTCCCGGGCGCCAATATCCCAATTGTGCAAATGTCCATCCTAAGCGGCGAATCTGAGCAAGATGCTACAGAGAAGAACATCCGTTTAGGAGAGGCGCTCGAGGAATTTCGCAACGAGGGCTTTGCTATTGTGGGCAGTGGTGGATCCTGCCATGACTTTTCGACGGTTGGTGCAGCCTACTTTGATGCAGAAGACAAATTGCCGTGGCCGCCGAGAGAAATCCAACTCTTTGAAGACTTCTTAAGGGATGGTGCGCAGACCAAAGATCAAGAACAAAGAATGAAGTTCCTTCGAAGATGGCCTGAGGCCCCAGGAAGACACTTGGCCCATGTACCTGGGAGCTCAGAGCATCTCATGCCGTATATTGCTGTTGCTGCAAGTGGTGGTAATGACTCGGGCAGAAGACTTGATCAGTGGGATTTCAGGGGTACACCTTACGGGTTGTATATCTGGGAGGCTGATAGCTTTTAATCTAGAGGTTGTGTTATAACCCATGTTAAAGACTAGGCGGTTAGAACCAGTAAAATATTGTTAAAGGGGATCAAAGATGTGAAAATTTTGTGTGAATTTCCCCTTCGACAAAGACTCAGCCTCCTTAAATACACATAAATCATAGTATAACCATGCACTATTCATCACCAAAGTACCTTTTTAATTATTCGCGCGTTGTTTCGTGAATCCGAGATCCGTTTCCTGTATGTGGAGCTTGTTTGCGAGTGTGCACGTGTTATGACCCATGCCTGACCCTGTAGGAGACTAGGTGGTAGGAGATGGCAGAATTAAGCAGGCCCACTATTATAGACTAATAATAGGTGGATTACTTAGATTACTTAGTAAACTATAGAAAGGAAGTATAAGCCTAGAAGGCTTATAATTATAGAATAGAAGATTATAAAGTAAGTATTATAATCTATATCTGATTCTATAGGAGACTAGGTGTAAAGGGCTGGTCCTGGGTTTGTTTATGTAACGATCTGGCCGATTTTCCAAGGGATAAACCAATTAGAAGGCAGGGTTTATGTTGGCAGAAAGATCAGAGCGCGTATGGTAGTACTAAGCAATAAGTCGCCTATTCACAAAGAGGTGTTACGTCTGGTAATGTGTCAATCGGTGATTGATTGTCACAGGCTGAGGCCTGGTTGGGGATACGGCTGTGCCGTATCCATCAAGGTTGGCTGAGAGTAAAACCCTTCTCCAGCTACCAGGGTAGCTAGAGCCCATCAAGGTTATGGAAGCCTAGATATAAAGCCAGAAGGGCAGCCCTTCTGGCTCCCTTTCCTTCTTTCCTCTCTAGCTTTAGATAGACTAATACAGAGCACCCTTCAGGTTGAACAAACCCAGGACCAGCCCTTCACAGCTGTCAAGGGGTGGCTAGATGAATCTAAGAACAACCAATGGCTTTTGGTTTTGGATAATTATGATAATCCAAAACTAGAAAATAAAGACGAGAGTGACAACGCCGAAGAAAATAATAAAGAGCCTATACAAGAGGCAACACTAGCTTCAAAGGCCTACGATATCCGTGTATTTTTCCCAGATAACTATTAAGGAGCTATAATTATTACCACTAGATCATCTATAGTCCGAATTGGCAAGTAAATTTACCTTAAGGGGTTTACATAAGTTAGTAATAGCCTAGAGGTATTGCAGTCTAACTCACAGCGTGATGATCTTAAAAACGGTAAGAAGGTGAATTATAGTCAAATTGAAGATTTAGTCTAACAGGTCTTCAAGATGATATAGCTATTGAACTTGCTAAACAGTTTGAAGGGCTACTTCTTGCTCTAGCAACTGCTGGGGCTTATTTAAGCCAGGTTGCAATAAGCTGTAAAGAATACCTTAAGTAATACCAAGAATCATGGCTATAATTGCAAAAGAAGATACCAGAACTACTATCTTATGAGAATCGAGTAATATATTTGATATGGAATATTTCTTATAAATAGATTAAGTAGAAGAGTTATATGGCAGCAATGATGCTTTATCTCTGGGCTTACTTTGATAATGAGGACTTGTGGTATGAATTGCTTATATGTAAAAGTGATAAAGTATTAATATGGTTTGAGGATATAATATAAGACTATATATTATTTAATAAAATTATGTGAGTATTATGTAATTATGGACTTATGGAGATAAAAGAAAGAGAATGGGAAGTAGATTCTAGAGGATATAGTGTTCATAAGTATGTATACGCATGGATGAAGCATGTACTGAATTTAGAGGAAAATATAAGTATAGCTTAATTGGCAATAAGTTGTATTGCATCGTGTATACCAGATGAGGATAAGGCGAAATACCGGCTAGTGCAGCGATGCTTACTTCGACATGCAGATATTTCTTTGTTGCAATTGACCAAGCTCGGTAAAATAGACAACGACGATGGATGGATTGCGTATAATCTCGGTCTTCTCTATGCAGACCAAGGCCGATATAGCGAAGCCGAAGCCATGTATGATCGAGCACTCCAAGGCTACGAGAAGGCATGGGGACTAGAACATACATCAACGCTCACTACAGTCAACAATCTCGGGATTCTCTACAAAAACCAAGGCCGATATAGCGAAGCCGAAGCCATGTATGATCAAGCACTCCAAGGCTACGAGAAGGCATGGGGACCAGAACATACATCAACGCTCACTACAATCAACAATCTTGGGATTCTCTACTATCACTAGCTATGAGGGGATGCAGGCTACATTGAAGCTCTTGTCTGTTTATTGAGGGGCTCTATCTAGGTATTATATAGCTGTATCTAACTGAGGGCGGCCGGAGGCGCCCGATAGAGCTATGAAAGCTGAATGAGCTGAATGAGCTGAATAGGCTTATGGCTTCTATTCACAATAGAAGGCCAAGCGAAGCTAAAGTCATTTGATCTACTGGGTTGTGGTCTGTGCAATCCTAAGTGGCTTTTGTGGCTGAGCTAGCTGTAAGTGTAACAGTGCGACATCTACTTTAAGCAAGGCCGATATAGCGAAGCCGAAGCCATGTATGATCGAGCACTCCAAGGCTACCAAAAAGCCATTGGATCTAATATCAACACCTACCCTCCGGCACTTGCTACAGTTCAGAACCTCGGTTCTCTATTCTATTACCTTGACAGACTTGAAGAGGCTGAAAACTACTATTTCCGTGCACAATCTGGTTTTGCCATAGTATATGGGCACGACAGTAAGCAATACAACGAAGTATCCTTACTGTTAACCATGATTAGGCACAAAGAACAACCTAAATCTGGGCGACGGCGGCGGCTTGTAGCCGCATTAATCCCTAGTCGTTGGATATCAAAGCGCTTCTAGCAACAAAAACTCCTGATCTGAGTGAAAGTGTCGGCCTGTTAAAGACGGCTGAACCTAGACCCCGCTGGATTATTCAATATTAGGCCTGTTTGTAGACAATACAGGGAATGAAATGTAAAATATACTCCTTATTAATGTGCTGTATGGACTAATATACAACTACCAATCAAAGTATATCCAGTAATAGCTTAAAAGACAGCTGAAATGTGAGGCAGCGCCCTCCAGGTGATTAGTCACATAACTAAGCAACTAGAATTTGGCTTGGCGTATTTATAGTATGGGAAGTACGGACCTAGTCGCTGATTGGCCTATTTACTAGTCCTATAAAAAAAGGGACAGAGTGAAAGAGGAAGCCGATAAGTTATATTACTGTATAATGGTGCAGACTTAATGCAGCCCAGGGCTTTGCCCACGAATCAATACAGAGCAGTCCTTCTTGGGTCTTAAATGGGCTAATCCCGGGCTTGTATAAAACCTCGAGGACTCTGCAATAGATGAACCGTACACGATGGCAAGCTTGCCCCCCCTGAAGCTGCCCGACTCCTCATTGTCTTCCAACAATGTCGAATCGAACATCAGCTGTGAGGTTTGTGGTTACCGACCAAACGGAGATCCCCGCTGGTTTAAGCGAAACATGGTCAGGCACAAGGCGAAACAGCACTCTGCGGCCCCGACCAAGACATACAGGTGCCGCTTCCCCGGATGCAAGAGCGAATACAATAACCGACCGGACAATCTGCGCTAGCACCAACTTAGGAAGGGTCACCTCTTAGAAGGTCGGGAGGGAATAGAAGGACCATTGGCGTCGACCGCGAATAAGATGCCGACATTGGATAAAAATTGCGGCGCCTCCCGCCCCCTGATCTCTAATTTAGAGCCTACGAATTTACAAAATTTCAAGCCATTGGGTCCTACTGAGTTAGTCAGACCCAGACCAGCTTCACCGAGGAAGCCTGGAAGAGAGGCTACCGATGTGCCGCAGGTAGGAGCCACTTGTCATGCAAGCGAGCCGCCGCATTCCTTTCTTGAATCGACTTTGCAATTATTCGTCAGTGGGGTATTTAATGCCGAGCTCAAGGAAAAGGAATATGCGAGCCACGCTCCTTCAAATGAGCATTGCAATTCAGAGAACGAAATAAGGCACCAAATTGGGCACGCTCATCGAGAAAGTATTTCAGACAAAGCCGGAGAATCGAGTCTTGGACAGCGGTTGTCTTGTCTAAGAGATTCGATAGTGATATTTCCAAAGCAAAACGCTCGCCCTACCTCCCAAATTCACTCCATCAGCTTATCGAGTCCTCTTACATCCCCTGATCCTCCTTCTTATCGCACGGTCGAGCGTCTTGCCGCGGTGCAACTACCAATGGAGCAAATCTGGGCTATGGAGCAATATTTTATGGATGCAGACTCCCCCAAACTCCCTCCCATATCGCTGTATTTGCCTGATTGCGAGCCATACAAGCCAGGTTAAAGAGTTTGCCCCATGGAACCTGCGGTGGGCCTTAAAAGTCTGTCTTATCCTTGTATGCATATACTGCAGTACCGTTATGCTATAGATAATCTCCGTGAACCAAATTATGGGAAATACTTTCCCACTATAAGTCAGGGAGTATGACGCGAGATCCACTCCACACGGCATTTATACAAACGAAGGCCAAGGACTTTTCCAATTAAGCTTTATATTTTTCTTTTTGGATCCGGGCGTATATTTAATGTTATATAATTATTGTCTTTAGCTGTACTGAATTACTCCTCTGGAAGGAATCTCCATGTATGATGGGTTATGAAGAACACACCGCATAGTCTTGAAGATAATACTGTCTTATATGCTGCTTTTTTTTACCCTCTTCTTGTTTAAAAAAAGGGGGGGCAAAACTAAGAAAAGGAAGTGGATTACGGGGTAGCCAATGTATGTGGGTGAGTCCCGGAGTAAGGGATGATGCAATTAAGGTCGCAAATAGCAGCTTTTGCTATAGGCTTGTTGCTTCTAACGATTATTGATTGTCTCATCCAACTAAACTAAAGGGGGCCCTTTTGGTGTTGTTGTGAGAAGGTCATGTGATGCCCTTGATCTCGCTTCCTGCCACCTTGACTAGGCACCTAACCGGAGCCTCAGGCGTCGATGAATGTAACCCCTTTGTGAGAATTCAACATTCCAACAGAAAAGTGGGATTGAAAGAGTATCACCTGTGGTAATAAACACAGCATCTAGCTGCGGAACCGAGATGTGAATGACAGAACCAGGTACAAAATGAACAAGGAGATCATTACGCGATTTCATAATCCCATACAATGATCGAACTGGAAATTCATTTCTCCCTAGGCAAATAAGATAACAACGAGTTCCATTGTTTTCTCCCTCTCTCTGGCACTTCACCGCAGGATTCAGCCGCGGAACAGGGGCCCACACTTCTCCTCGCACGAAAACAACCAACATGGCGCTAACTTATAGTATTAAAGCAGCGACCTTACAGTCGCCGCTTTGGAACATCGCAAACAGGCTAGTCCAAAAGCATCATATCAAGCCCAAATCCGGGTTATGCCGGAAACAGCATAGATAGCTTTATAAGGTATATTAGAACTAGATTGGTCCCTCTAGATTGAAGAAATAATCACATCTAAATATTATACCTCCTAATTCACATATTCCAATATATAGAACGTATCTAGGTTATGAATTATCTAGTCTAATATAGATCATAATCTACCCTTACCCCTGCTATTTACCACTATATATTTTAGGTATAGTAAGGCAACAGGGTGACAAGAATACAAACCATAGCCATTTACCTAGGCAGACTACAGCTTATCTCTAGGGAATAACTTTAACTTATGCAATTCGGGTATTTTCTATAAGAATAACAATACAATATCAGCTAGAGAAACCTAGGTCAATTCATCACCCTATAAAGACCAAAGGCTCTACTAGATAAAGCCCATTATTATCTTTTTATACAACTCTTGCAGTCTAACCTAGACTAGCTATTTCAACCCACCGCTCATGCCTTCATCAGGCATTAGCCATACCAACTAATAGGATATTAAAATGGGGAAGGTTCCCTTAGGAAGTAATACCCACTTGCGGAGTATGTGTAAAGGGCTGGTCCTGGGTTTGTTCAACCTGAAGGGTGCTCTGTATTAGTTTATCTAAAGCTAAGGAGAAAGGAAAGGGAGGCAGCCTGGAGGGCTGCCGAGCTCGCTTTATAACTAGCATCTCGCTTTGCTAGCGAGATGGCAATCACGTGTTTAAGTGGATACGGCATAGCCGTATCCCCCAACCAGGCCTCAGCCTGTGACAGTATGGTAATTAAGATATTTCTTTTTTTCTTTTTTTCGCAAGATAGGCTATTCTAGGACAAAAGTGGTTCTATAGCCCGGACATACATCTGACAGTATCAGAAAAATTAAAACAACTAAGGTCAAGGCAATCGGGTACTTGGCAATGGATATACCGATATTACCTTAACTAAAACAGAAGTATGTTCAGATAAGACTAGATCTAACGCTCAATCTATACCACAGGTCATTTTAGCATCGACAGCATTTTCTACTACAGTTCTCACAAATTTATAGCATGAAATATACAATAACCTATTTTTATTATAGAGGGGCAAGGAGTGTGAGAATAGCAATGATCAGAATATTATATAGGAAGATAAGTCTTCATCCCATAAGTAGCCATCACCCAGCTTTACTAAAGTATAGTCAAAGGGATTACCAAGATAAATACAAAAACTAATCACTTAACTCAAAAAAAAAACCATTAATTATAACATCTCCTCATTAAGCCGCCAATTTAACATCACAGGAAAGAAACCCCGCAAGCACCGGCCAAAGAGCGCAAAAACACGACATGAAGTTTCAGTTAGTAATCAGACAATTATAGGCCTAGAGCATCGTAATTGACCCCAATAGAAGCACTTGGATCAAAGTACAGCAGTTACAAAAGATTACAATACAGAATAGCTCGCTAATAGAGGCCTAGATACAGTGGGTCTGCAAAAGTTCCGAGGAGTTGCCGAACCGGCCCACGCCCTCATCATCACATACAAACCTCAACAGTAGATTTCACAGCCAAATGAGGTCTAGTTTCTTCATTAAATATACTAATAT
>VTGD01000251.1:0-21036 GCA_013406985.1 Calonectria crousiana | reverse complement strand
GATCCTGACCACAAGGTCAGCGAGATCGCCCTCACAGGCACAGTCGATCTAGCCTATTGCTGTCAACAGCCTCAACCGGTTGTTGACTACAACTGCGATCTTGACCGTAAGGTCAGTAAGATCGCTTCCACCAGCGCTGTTGATCACAGCTGCCGCTGTCAACAGCCTCGAGCTGCTGTTGACAGTAGCTGCGATCTTAGTCGCCCAGTTGTTGGATCAGCTCTATTACACACAGCTGATCCAAGCCGCTGCCGACAACAGCCTCAACCGGTCACCTGTAGCAGTGACGATCTTGGCTGTGTAACAACCACATCTGCCGCAGCAGGCACAGCCGATCCAGGCTGCCGCTGTCAACAACTTCGACCTGTTGTTGACCACAACAGCGATCCTGACCGCAAGGTCAGCAAGATCGCCTCTATCGGCGCTGTTGATGACAGCTGCCGCTGTCAACAGCCCGGACCGGTTGTTGACTACAATAGCGATCCTGACCGCACGGTCAGCAAGATCGCCCTCATCGGCACAGCCGATCAATGCTGCCGCTGTCAACAGCCTCAAGCTGCTGTTGACGATGATGATGATCCTGACTGTACAGTCAGTAAGATCGCTTTTGCAGGCACTGTTGATCTAGGCTACCGAAATCAACAGCTTCAAGCTGTTGCGAAACTAGCTGCTAGAGCTGTTGCTAGCTATAGAAGGCAGAGCTTTTACGGTTACCGTTATTGGAAGCCGCCCTTACAGCTAGCAAACCTGCTGACTAATTGACCTGCTGTTAGTTATAGCTAGCAACTATAAACCTGACCTTTTATTAGGTCTTTCCATTCCTTGGGACCTTGACTTGGTCTGACCTTTTCCTTATCGTTCAACTTAAGCAACAGCTGTGACTGTTGCCTTCGAAATCAACTGCTGTTAGCTGTAGCTGCCGAAGCTGCTGTTGGATATACAACAGCTAGGACCAAAAGCTGCTGCTGCTAACAGAAGCTCCTTACAGCCCGTAACAGTCACGATGACCGCTGTTGACCACAGCCGAATCCGATGACTGTCACGGTGACCCCCGCGGACCTGACCTTCCGTAAGGTTATTCCTTCGGTCTAAGCAGCTGTTACAGACTGCTGTTGTCAACAGCCGTTGAAAACAGCTGCCCTATTTGACCCTCGCTGCCGTTGACCGCAGCCGTTGAAATCAGGGTCCGATTTTTCCCTTCGTGCCGGGCAGTCGTTGCAGCCGCTGCTGTTGCTAGCAGCCGCAGCCCGGACTTTTGAGTGACTGACCGCTGCCGGCGTGACCGACCTACGGCCCGCCTGATCAACTGACCGTACAACGGACCGCCGCTGGACCTACCGACCTACAGCCGGCCCGATCAACCGACTGTAAGACGGACCTGCCGCCGCTGACCCTACCAACCTAACGGTAGGACCTGGCGTTCCAAGCAACGGACCTGCCGTTGTTCCTAGCCGCCGGACCTACTATAGATACGACCCCTATAACGACGACTTCATCTAGCTAGGAAGCATCTTAACCTCTGATCTAAGACCTAAGAGCTAGGCTTGTTCAACCAGGCTGCTATTAGCTCGAGGGCATTATCGTTGAATGAGAAAGAGGCTCTATGTGTGACCTAGTTGCTATTGTGAATAGCTGTTGTAACCGCTGTTGCAAGCAGCTGTTGTGATTACTATCACAGCTGTTGCCGCAAGTTACTGCAACCACTGTTGCGAGCTACTGTTGGAAGCCTCCAACCTAGCTGTCGCAACCACTGTTGCAAGCAGCTATTGTGACCACCGTCACAGCTGCTGACCTAGCTGTTGCAACCGCTGTTACGAATAGCGATTACGACGATCGTCGCAGCAGCTGTTCCTGCTGCTGTTGCAAGCGGCTATCAGGACCACCGCCACAGCTGTCAGCGTAAGCTGTTGCAACTGCTGTTGCGATGACTGTTGCAACCACTGTTGCGAGCTACTGTTGGAAGCCTCTAACCTAGCTACTGCAACTGCTGTTGCAAGCAGCTGTTGCAGCTGCCTTTGGAAGCTGTTGTTAGAAGCTGCTTTTAGAAGCCTCTGACCCAGCTGTTGTAACCGCTGTTGCAAATAGCAATTACGACGATCGTCGTGGCTGCTGTTCCTGCTGCTGTTGGAAGCCTCTGGCCCAGCTGTTGCAACTGCTGTTGTGAGCAGCTATTGCGATGACTGTTGCAGCTGCTGTTGCAAGTAGTAGTTGAAAGCTACTGTTGGAAGCTGCTGTTGGAAGCCTCTGACCTAGCTGCTGCAACCGCTGTTGCAGCCGCTGTTATCAATAGCTATTACGTTGGAATAGGAAGGGATTTGCCCTAGGCTAGGGGACCTAGGAAGGAAAGGTAACTGGGACAGTCACCAATTTTATTGTATTTAGGGGCACTTGTTATACGGCCGAAATTGGCGTATTTGGATGAGCAGGCTAGTGGCTGCCGAAGGCTGCCGCAGGCCGCCGCAGGCCGCCGCTAGCAGCCACCGGCTGTGACTAACAGCCTTAGGCTGCCGCCACAGGCCGCTACGAGCCGCTGTAAGCGATCCTTACAGGGGCTAATTTGACCTATAAAGGGCTGCTTTCAGCAGCCTTAGATAATTAAATAACAACACACATACAGCTCATAAAAAACGATAACACCTACTCTAAACCCTCATCTAATAGCTATTCCTGCTAGAAGAGGCGGCTTAGGTATTCCTATCTACTAGGATATAGTAAAAGGTCTATACCAAGCTACTAAATAAGCAAACTATTCTATAATTGATAGGATTATCCATTTCTTCTCTAAAAACCTCTTAGAAGACCCCTTTTCAATCCAGCCCCATACAGCTCCACCCCCTACAGCTCAAGAAGTCCTAGAATTAGATACTTCTGTTACGACCTGTAACAGAATAGGCTAACAGAGCCCTCTTAGCAGCTGTTATCCGTGCCTGTAATTGCAAGCATTGCGATTATAGACTTATCTTTTGGCCTAATCGTCAATTGATGTAAAAGGATGCACGGATCCTTACAACTTCTTATAGAATGGAACAGTTAGAAAAGACTCTAGCTCCCAGCTATAAGAAAACCCTTCTAGAAAACACTAGCTATCTAAGCAGAAAGTAGCTACAGGTCTTGCCTATCCAAAAAACCTACATCTTAGCAGACCAAGAAATCACTGAATGCCTTAGAAACAGGCTACTATTACCCTCTAAGGCCCCTAAAAGCCTCTACAACCACTGCGGGGAAACAACAGATATTGTTATACGGCCCAAATGGATATATAGTCACGTGATGAATCTGTCCTATAAAAGGACTAATTCATCCATTGAGACAGAAGGACAAGCAATTCAGTTCATATCACCAGACCTACAGATGTCAGTGCCGTGAGCCTCATGTTAAACTACGAATACCACGACTTATGATACCAATCCTCCGTGCACATTGCAGAGGTGAATCCACCGGGGTCACCGTATAATCCACCGCCCAAATAAACGATAACAGATATAAACCACAAAGATATCTGTAAGGCAGCTACTAAAAGGTGGATTCAATGCCATAACCAAATCAACTAAGCCTTTAAAAAAGCCCTAGAAACCAATCCTACTGTAACGATCTGGCCGATTTCCCAAGGGATAAACCAATCAGAAGGCAGGGTTTATGTTGGCAGAAAGATCAGAGCGCGTGTGGTAGCACTAAGCAATAAGTCGCCTGTTTACAAAGAGGTGTTACGTCTGGTAATGTGTCAATCGGTGATTGATGTAACCAAGTTATATTGAAAGCTGATCAAGACCGTTCCTTACGGTGCGACTTGATCCGTCTATATACTTCTAATCTTGTCGTGGAGCGCGTGGTGCGCTTTGGTGCGCAGGGTGCGATGCCATTCGCACCTATCGCTCCTGTTGCTCCCGTCGCTCCTGTCTTGATTGGCGATGTCTCTACTGTAGGGTAGCTGGTTGTTTACGTAAGGAGTTATTCTGCCATCCTAGACCGCTTTGGTTATGACATGGGTCGTAACACCTACTCTAGAGATTGAAATAGAGCCTCTTATTAATCCTAGCCTTAATCTAAAGGCAGATTTCTCTATTCTAAGAGGCTCTAGCTACTATTACTATGATCTATAAATAGTAGCTATTAATAGCCAAGAAAAGGAAGCAGAAGAAATCCTAGCTACTGCAGCTAAGAACAAGCTAAGGAAATACCAAATCTTAGAGCCATTCTTCTGTCACAGGCTAAGGCCTGGTTGGGGGATACGGCTATGCCGTATCCACTTAAACACGTGATTGCCATCTCGCTAGCAAAGCGAGATGCTAGTTATAAAGCGAGCTCGGCAGCCCTCCAGGCTGCCTTCCTTTCCTTTCTCCTTAGCTTTAGATAGACTAATACAGAGCACCCTTTAGATTAAACAAACCCAGGACTAGCCCTTTACATATCTAAAGCTCAAACAACTTCTACGCAAACTATTGGTCAAGACGTTCGCAGGCCCAATAGCAGATCAAGGATCTAGCAGCTCGGCGCCGGATGAGGCAACCCAATAGTGGCTAGCGCAGCTCATACAGCAGGGATTAAGTGTGGCCTTAGCCCCAATCCAGGAGCAGATTGCGCAGTTAAGAGCCCAACAGGTTAATATAGCAGAGAGATCGATGCCACCAAAGGAATGCCCTAAGGAGAGCCCAAGGGCCCCAGTCAAGGCGGAGTTATTAGGTTCGATCGGGGCGGATACTGATGTCCCTCGATAGTCCCCTTCGAAGCAGAAGCCACTTCCAAACCCACCAAAATTCTCAGGTGACCGCCACAAGTATCCAATATAATCATAGCAGATGAGAGATAAGTTAGAGCTAGATGCCTACCTCTATACATCAAATAGAGAGCTCTAGTACTTAGTTAATTTATATCTAGTAGTAGGACCCCAGAAGGTAGTAATTACCTTCTATACTACTAGAGGACCAGGAGGCTATTATGATCCCGCAGACTTTATATATTATTTGGATTATATATACAAAGATGCCAATTTGCAGGCATGCATAGCAGCATCCTTATAAACCCTCCGATAAGGCAAGACCACCTCTCTTATAAGCTTCCTACTTAAGTTTAAGCAGGCGATAGCAGATGCAGGAGGTTCCCAGTGGGCTAATCAAGCTAAGATCACCTTCTTGGAAGGTATACTGAATTCATAATTGCAGCATAGCTTGGTTACGGTAGACTTACCATAAGACTATATAGGTTAGCTGACTTGAGTATAGGATATAGCTTAGAAGCTAGAGAAACTCAGGAAGCCAGGGAAAAAGGAACCTGCTACTAGCCAAAAGCAAGATCATGTTTCTTGGGTCCCTAAAGTAACCAAGGACTATAAAGGTAATATGCCTATAACAGGCAAGGTAGCTGACAAGATATTGCCTACCGGTAGTCAAGACCGGGATACACGACGTTATTTTGGCTGCGGGAGCCTTGATCACCTAAAGGCCTCTTGCCCACTTTGCTAACCAACAATCCAACAATCTCAAACAAAGAAAACTAAGCAGGCCGATAGTGCTAACTCTGTAGAGTCAGACCTATCTGCTAGTAAGGGAGAAAACTCGGAAAACAAGGAGCTCTAATATAAAGTCAGGTATTAGAGCCATCCAGGGAAGATCTCTAAGAGTAGGCAAAGCAAAAGCCTATAATAACTAGTAGATCAGCTCTAGTCGAAGTAAGAGTTAATAATCAACCTATTTAAGCCCTTGTTGATACTGGCTGTAATGCTTTTGCCCTTGTAAGTAAGGATCTAGCCAATCGGCTAGTCCTTCCGTACGTTGAGAGGAAGCCACGACAGCTTAGTGGCTTTACTGAGTCTAAAGAAAAGATCTATGCCTCTGGGGTTGTAGCACTAACCCTTGAAGTAGGAGGTTATGAGCAGAGGCTGTATGCCTATGCTGTAAAAGGCCTAGAAGATGATTTATTTCTAGGCAAGCCTTGGTTAAAGGCAAATGAGATTATTTATGATGCAGCAAAGGAGTGTATTACCCATGGGGTAGCTGGAATCAAGCTACGGCTTACTAGCAAAAAAGAAACCCTAGGGGTCTATTAGATATGGGCAGCTCGTTGTATTATAGCTGCGACCTTTATAGCTAAATATTGTCACTTGCATAGAACATGTGGTCTAGCAGCATTATTAATGCGATCTATTAGCCTAAAAGATATTAAAAAAGCCCTACAACAGAAGGTTAAGAAAGACCCAAGGAAACGGGTTCCGGCTACATTACTTGATGAATTTAGAGAGCTATTCTTAGCAACAAAGGCAACTAAACTATTGCCACACCGACCAGGCATTGACTACAAGGTCAACTTATAACAAGACAAGTTCAGGGACAAACTGCTGCTCCCTTGGGGACCTCTATATAATATATCCAGGGAGGAATTACTAGTCCTTAGGAAGACTCTTAGGGATCTGCTAGATAAGGGATTTATCCAAGCCAGCAGCTTAATTACTAGTGCCTTGGTATTATTTATTAGAAAGCCCGGAGGAGGACTATATTTTTATTATAACTACTGTATACTTAATACTATTATACAGTAAGACCAATATCCTCTTCCTCTGATTATAAAGATATTACAGAACCTATCTAAGGCTAAGTGGTTTACTAAGCTGGATGTGGTTGCTATCTTTTATAAGGTCTAAATAGCTAAAGGGCATAAGACTAAGACCGCCTTCCGGACTTGGTTTGGGCTATATAAGTAGCTGGTATACCTATTTAGCCTAAGCAGTATACCTACTATATTCTAGAGGTATATAAATAAGGTATTATAGGACTTTCTAGATGACTTTATTATAGCTTACTTAGATAATATATTGATTTATTCTAGCAGCTTAAAGAAGGATTATCTAGCAAAGGTATAAAAAGTACTTTGTGCCTTGGCTACTATTGGATTATATCTAGATCCAAAGAAGTATGAGTTTGTAGTCTAGGAGGTTAAATACCTAGGATTTATTATATAGGCAGGAAAAGGAGTTTCCTATAATCCAGTAAAGTAGCAAGCTATCTGTAAGTAGAAAGTACCCCAGATAGTAAAAGGTATGCAGAGTTTTCTAGGCTTTGTAAATTATTATTAGGTCTTTATACCAGATTTTATAAAAATATCAGTTCCTCTAATAAGATTAACTCGAAAAGGAGTTGCCTTTAAATGGGGACCTAGTGAGGAAGCAGCCTTCTAGAAGCTTAAGCATAAATTTTATAAAGCTCTTATACTACAATAATGGGATCCGGATAGACCAATATTCCTCGAAGCTAATTACTTAGGTAATGTATTAAAAGGAATTCTAGCTTAAGAAGATAAGCAAGGCCACTATTAACTAGTTGCCTTTTACTTATAATAGCTAAGCCCAGTAGAATATAACTACCCGATTCATAATAAGGAAATGCTAGTAATTATATATTGCCTAGATACTTAGAGAGTAGAGCTGTATAGCTATAGCCTATTTATTATTATTATAGATTATAAGAATTTAATATACTTTATAAAATATTAGTACCTTACTAAGCAATAAAGCTATTAAGCAGGATAATTATTAGAGTATAAGTTCCAACTTGAGTATCAACCTAGTAGCAAGGTAGTAGTGCCGAATATACTCAGCTATAGAGAGCAGGATATACCCAAGGAAGTTAAAGACCCTAGGAAGCAGGGCTATTACCTACAATTAATCCCTCAATCAACTATTCCATAAAATAAAATAACTATACTAGAGAAAGTTATTCTTTGGGTAGCCCAAATAAAAATACCATAGATAATAGTTTTCCTTGATTATCCGGAGCTATAGGATTTATAGGATTAAGCTATTACTATAAATAAGACTTATATAAGTATATATACTATAATATAATAATAGGAGCAAAGTCTACCACCTAAGCTAGGTCTAAAGGTTTAGATCTTAGAATATACCTTAGATACTAAAGATTAGTTAATCTTCTAGGACTGATTATAGGTACCTAGTAGCAAGATTAATATAAAGATACTATATACTTATATTATGTAGATAGAGTATAATACTATTACTAGAGGTTATTTAGGCTATAATAGTATAATAGCCTTAGTATTAAAGTAATTCTTTTAGCTAGGACTATTATAGCTAGTCCGATAATTTATTACTAACTATTATATATGTAGAAGAAGCTATATTTAGTAGTAGCTAAAGAGAGGACTACTAAAGCCTCTACTAACTCTAGAAAGACCATAAAGCAATCTAGCTATAGATTTTATTACAGATTTGCTACTAACAGGCAATAATTAATCTCAATATCTATAGGTAATAGTTAATCAACTTATATAAGCTATTATACTTAAAGTTATACCTAGTATAGAGACAGAAGCTTATATACAATGGTTCCTTAACTACTACTATAGGTTCCATGGGATACCTTAGTTTATTATAAGCAACCGAGAAAGCAATTAGACCAGCAAGTTCTAGTAAGCCTTCTATAAGCTAGCTGGTATTATACAGCAACTTAGCATAAGTTACTACCTACAGACCAATAGAGGGCTAGAACGAATAAACCAGGAAATCCAAGTATATCTATAAGCATATATTTGCTATTTACAAAAGGATTAGGGTTATTATCTTCCAGTAGCATAATTAGTGCTAAATAACCATAAGAACTCAGTAATAGGAATAAGTCCCTTCTTCCTAGAGCATGGATATTACATAGAGCCCTTCAAGGTCAAGGAAGTTGCAGCAGAATTACCACAGGGTAGTAGCAAGACCCGGGCTAGGCACTTGCTACAGAAGATCCAGGAAGCTACAGAATTCGCACAAGCTACAGCAACTGCAACACAACAGTGCTATAAGCAAGTAGCTAATAGGAAACGAATGCCAGTAAAAAAGTTCAAGGTTAGAGATAAGGTCTGGGTTAACCTAACTAACTATAAGTCCCTAAGGCCTTGCAAGAAGCTAGATTGGCTATATCAGCAATATACCATAACAAAGGTAATAGGCATACACGTAGTAGAGGTTAATATGCCTAGTATAATATACCCACGGTTTTATATTGACCTCTTGAGAAGAGCACGGTAAGATCCCTTGCCGGGACAGCAACAGGATGACTTCTAGCCCCCGCCAATATAGGTAGATGGCGAAGATAAGTGGGTAATCGAGGAAATCCTATGTACTAGGTGGAAGCAACAAGGACGAGGTAAGATCCGAGAAGCTCTTATTCGATAGCATGGCTATAAAGAACTTACTTAGCAACCAGTAGAATTCTTGATGGAGCTAGAAGCTCTTAATGCCTACGAGGCTAAATTTGGATTAATTATGGAAGCTGATGGTCCTAGTAGTAAGTATATAACAAGGAAGCGACGTAGCCGCCGCTTGGAAGAGAGGGGGGGTAATGTCACAGGCTGAGGCCTGGTTGGGGGATACGGCTATGCTATATCCACTTAAACACATGATTGCCATCTCGCTAGCAAAGCGAGATGCTAGTTATAAAGCAAGCTCGGCAGCCCTCTAGGCTGCCTCCCTTTCCTTTCTCCTTAGCTTTAGATAGACTAATACAGAGCACCCTTCAGGTTGAATAAACCCAGGACCAGCCCTTTACATCTTCCAACTCTTAATCTTTTCTACTAGAGGCTTAATGGAACTACAAACAGCTAAAAGCTATATAAAGCTTTAGAAGGAAATAGGGAAAATAGCAGCTAGCTAATTTGATACCTCTATTAGTCTTATACTTAGTAAGTTTAGAGCTTAAGTAGCTAGCTCTATAACTATTAATCCTACTAAGAATCCTATTCTTATACCTAAAGAACTAAGAACTAGTCTTTTTAACCAAAACTAATCTTCCTTTACTCCTTTTTTTATCTTTTATCTTATTTTCCTAATACTTATCTTATTTTCTTATTTCTTTTTATATTTCCTATTTTTCTATTTTCTTATTTTTTTATTTTCTTACTCTTTTACTTTCTTATTTTCCTATCTTTTATTTTTCTATTTCTCTATTTTCTCTATTTTCTTATCATTCTATTTTCCTATTTTCCTATTTCTTTTTTTTTTCTCTTATTTTCCTATTCTCCTATTCCTCCTAGCTAAAGTTTCTTACTTTAATATCTTTTTATAAGATCTTCTAAAAAACCTAGAAACTTAGAAGCCTAGAAATATTCTTTTTTATAAAAAGCAACTAAGCACTATAGCTATAAATAGTTAATATACCTAACCTTAAACCCTAACTCCTAATCCTAAGGTTATATAATACTATTAATCTTGCTTCCTACTACCTTCATACTAGGTACCTAGCCGGTGCCTTAGGCCTTAATAACTATAATCCCCTTATAATAAATTCAACATTTTAATAAATTTAAACTAAGCTTAAAATAAGTAAAAGTCTTAAAAAAGGCTTCTTAAAAATATTACTATATATTATATTTTTCTAGACTTTTCTAGACTTTTATATAGTTAATTATTATGATTCTTTATATTCACACTATGTAAATAGCTATCTAAATATATAAAAAATATTTTAAAATACAAAGACTAGATTTTATAGCTATATAGATTCTAAATAATCTATATGAATTTTTTCAAACTATAAATATTAAAATTATGGATTTTAAAATTTATGAATAGGTATTTTTAGGTGCACAGTATCGTTGCGCGCTCGCTTGTATTGCGCGCTCGCTTATCATGTACGTTAGTCAATTCAACGAAACATTTTTTTAATTTGAAATGCTATTCTTAATGCAGTTTTATCCCACTTTAGGTTTCGCCTCAAAGTCGCAGAGGATGCGCGCCAACACGGGATGTCCCCCCCGGGTTGCAAGCCTGGCTGCATCTTTGCATCTCGACTCGATGGCTTCGACTTGATGATCATTCTCTAACAATAAATGGGCAATATCGAGGCGCCCATCCCCTGCAGCGGTTTCAAGTGCAGTCTCGAAGTAACCCCCTTTGGCATTGATGTCGGCTCCGTGCTCAATCAGTAGCTTGACGATGTTAAAATCGCCACTATTTACTGCCGATTGTAAGGCTGTAGCACCTCCCGGTTCGCCTGGTGGAGCGTTTATTTCGGCCCCCTTTTCGAGCAGCAGTTGTACGAGGTCCATGTGTCCCCCATGAGCGGCTCCCTGCAGTGGTGTGAGGTTCAGATGTGGATCCATATCCACATTGGACAAACAATTGACATCAGCGCCCTCATTAATCCACTCCCACGCTAAATCGAACAGCCCACAATAGATTACTCGCGGGAGGAGATGGCCTTTATCGGCCTGTGCACCAGCATCAATAAGAAGCCTGACTATGTCCTCCCTACTATTGTAGGTGGCTATCTCAAGTGCATTCGAACCAAAGTATTTTAATGGGGAAGGCACATTGACGTCAGCGCCCTCATTTAAGAATAAGCGCACAATGTCGATGTTCATAGCCAACACCGCACAATGGATCGGGTAAAGACCATGACAGTTAGGGATATTGACATTTGCGCCACGCCTAATGAGCTCTTCCACAAATGACGAACCCATCCATTTACAGGCAGCTATCACGACATCTGGAAAGGGATGGGCCCCGCTAGATAGCAACAGCCAGCTGATTCCCTTCAAATTGTTGCATATTTCTTCCGAATTGATCGTGCCTATTATTTCCTGCGTATGCCTCTCAATCACGAAATATAGCGCAGTGCCAACATCTGCTAGACGATATCGTGTTTTAGGATTGCCTACTCTAGGATTGTCTGACAGCCCATCAATGTCGGCATCAGCGTAAAGGAGGCTTCGCGTAATGCCCACAAGACCTTTGCTGGCTGCAATCGCAAGCGGCTTGGCTTTTCCAAGATTCGGATCGGCACCCCAAAGAAGCAACAGCTCCAAAATCTGAACATCTTCCTCTCGCACCGCAGTGCAGAGGGCCGTCTCCCCTTGCACATCCTGATTCATGTCCGCTCCAAAGTTAAGCAATGCTTGGACCACATCAAAATTGCCACCTCGGATACCGGCTTGAAGAATTGATTGTTTAATCTCCAACCTATCATCCTCAGGATATAGTGCATTGATGTCGATGGCGCCTTGGTTCAACAACTGCTCAGTGACTGATGCATTGCCGTTTAACGCTGCAGCATAAAGTGCAATCCACCAAATATTAGATGGTGTTGTGCCGTGATTTATCAAACATAGAATCAAGTCCAGGTTTCCGGCCAAGGCTGCAGCTTCCAATGCAGTGATGCCATTCTCTGGACTTGGTGCTGCATCCACATCAGCTCCAGCTTCAAGAAGTAACTCGACCAACTTCTGGTCTCCTTTCTCCGCTGCCGCTTGGATTGCGGTCCTTCCATTTGTCGGTCCAGCTTGTGAGTTTACGTTGGCGCCGGAGTCAATCAATAACACAGCCAACTGAATCCCAACTTGGTCAGGTATCGCCCATTGGTGTCTATGCTCGTTCTCTCCACCTTCTATTTCTGCATCCTCTTCCAACCCGCAGGCGAGCTGCAATGGCGTCGAACCTAATCCGTTTCGACTGTTGATCATAGAATCCCCACCTTTCTCAAGAAGTAACTTTGTCAAAGCCAGATTTTTATTTTTTACTGCGTAATGCAATGCTGTCTGAAATCTGATTCTTGTCACTTCCTTCATGCGTCGGTAAATGATGGATTCCTCTGAAATATTCCCAGGTATTGGGATGTGCTTCCAGACTTTACTGTGATGTACTTGATGATTGATTTCCACCCCTGCCACAAGCAGCCTCTCAACCATACTACGGTTATTTTGCTGCATGGCGATTTCAATTGGTGATTGAAATGCTTCCCAATTGGTATTCCTTTCGAATTTGTTGAAGAAATGGTTGATCGATTCGTTTAAGACACGGTTGGTCAATTCGTTCTCGCCGGGCCATGTTCGGATGCTTTCATTGGATGTTTTCTCCAATTCTTTCTCCAATTCTTCAAGTTGGTTTGTCAAATACTTCTTAGCTGAATTTTCCAACTGTCCACATATATTGATTTCCGCACCATGTCCGAAGAGTATATTGACCAGTTCCAAATCATTCTTCATAATCGCAATCTGAAATGCTGTTATCCCCGAGAAAGGAGATGGTTTATTGAAGGATAACCCATAGCTCAGAATCAATGAAGCTATTTCAATGTTCTGAACCTCAATGGCTTTCATCAAAAGTGTTTTTTGCGTATATCTCGTCACCAATTCTGTTTTAGAATTGTGTGAATAAGTTATACATCGAATAATCTCCAGCTCATATGAAGCGTTGATGTCCGCACCATTGATCATCATGGTTCTCGCAATATGAATATTCCCATGATGAATTGAGGTGGCCAATTCAAGAGGACGAAATGGCATATAGAGAGACGTCGCATTAACGTCAGCGCCTTGCCGTAAGAGAAGGCTGCAAATTCGAGAGTTGTGCTTGATAGTAGCTAGTTGAAGTGGAGTAATTGTTTCATTTATAGTCACACTACGTATGTCATAAATCTTTGCTGACATAAATGGTTGTTGGTTATTAAAATTCGGGTCAACTTTACACACAAGTAAAGAAGCAACCAAAGCCTCTCTTTCAAGTCGAACAGCGCTTAAAAGAAGGCGGCTCAAAAATATCTCCATGGTCGAACTAGTCAAACCTTTGTGTTGTTTGACGAATCTTTCAAAGAAAGGTAAAATTCCACTGTCAAATATCCACATTGTAAAATGGTCAATATCACCGTCCTCTAATTGGCCATTGGAAGAGAGATAGATAAAGGACTGGATTAAGAGAAGGAATGGCTCGTTCGATACCATCTTGTAATTTTTGTCCTGTTTTTGAGGCATGAGGGTTTCGAGCCGGTTCAGTATCAAGTGTGTCAAATCAACCTCATCGTGGTCGGGGAGCCTCAAGATACGTTGAAGGAGAGTCCTTGCATTCTGCATAGAAGTTACACCGTGCGAGTCCGAATTTGGTGAACGGCTATCAGGGTGAGCCCAGCTTAGGCTAGGAATGAACTCATCAACGACAGAGCGCACTGCGCATCGGTAGTTAGTGCAAGAATATCCTTGATTTGGGGTGGTGTTTTGTACAAGCATGGCTATATGTGCGCTGAAACTGGAACCAAGGAACGCTCGAGAGGAATATTCGGAGACTAGGTTCTGGAGATGGCGTGCGAATCCCAACACCTCGAGTCCATGAATTATTGAAGATGACTTTGCCGCGGTAAGTAGTCATCTTTAAAACTCGACATCAGATTACTTACTTGAGTTCAAAGAATTGTCGGGTTCGAATTTATGCCTCGCAAGCCCACGTTTCATCTTTTTAGGCTGCACAGGTTGGCCAAGGACATAGATCTGGGTTTCTTTGCCAGTGTGCGCTCTCTTATGGACGAGGTGATAGTCTTCTTTCTTCAAATTTTTGGAAAACAGCCACTGGTCCAATCGACGAACATACTCTCTCTTCCTAGATTGGTACCAAGTTAGCTTCAGCATACCAGCGTACGTATCATGTACTTGCGTTGCATCGAAATCGTGGATTGTCTTCATTAACTCCATTGTCTCTTTCAAAGTTTTATTTTGGGCAATGTAATAATCATGGATCTGTTGCTTGTGACTGTCCCACACATCTGGAGAGGTTTTAGGTGGTCGAGGCATACTGGGCAGAGTTGAATAGTTGGTTAATCAATAAGTGGGGATGAATGTGATGATGTGTGAAGGAGGGAATACGAATGAAGGGATGAATGCGGGAGCGGAAATGCTTTCAATTTATCTTGTTGGACAGTCAGCCTCGTTTTCCGAAATTCCCTTACTGCCACGACAAGAAGTGAATGTGGCGTCCAGTAACATCGTCCAGTGGCCCCACTGCCTCGAAATTCCCTTTCACAAAGTGGCATCTCAACGTCAGTGCATGCAATGAGTAAGCCGCTCTCGCCAACCGGGAAGTCATACAGACGCCGCTAGGGGCGCGAATAAAATCACGTGACCTGACACCCCTAGCGGTGCAAATAAGATTCCTTATGTAAGCTCGCGATGTGTGTGCGTGGGTTGTGTGTGTGGGTGAGGGTATCATATACAATAGGCTTCAGGATCTTGATGCTTCATATCGTGCTAGCAATATTACATTCCCAGGCACAGTCTGGCCAACAGCTGCTATAGAAATAACTATGCATACACCTAATATCTGTGCTATAGAGAACTCAGGGATAATTATCTAGGATATCAATTAGACTGTATATATTCAATGGATATAGCAAGGAAGTCAATAGTATCCAGCGCTCCGATCAACTCAACCCGATTTAAATCAAATCAAATCGATAATATTATCAATTCAATCAAATCAAATCAGGGAATTCAAATAACTTAATTAATTCAAATTATATAAGGATTTTATGGAGGATTTTTCCTTTGTTATTTACCCTAGATTTAGTGTTTTTTCGGGTGCTGCTAGCTAGGAAATTTTTGCTGGATTAGTATAAATCCAGCCCCGCTAACTATTATAACCTATATCCGACTCTATAGAAGACCAGGCGGTAGGAGATGGCAGAATTAGGTAGACCCACTATTATAGACCAATGACTAGTGGATTACTTAGATTATATAGTAAGCTATAAATAGAAAGTATAAGTCCAGAGGGCTTATAACCATGGAATAGAAGATTATAAAGTGATTTAATAAATTACTACTATAATCTAGTAAGCTATTCTAAATATATAGATGGATTAAGTTATATTATAAGAAATAGTCTTAATTAGCTTTTAATATAACTTAATTATATTAATTACTAATTAATATATTACTAAATATAATACCTCTTTATAAATAAATAATTTATTACTTAGTACTATTATATATACTTTAATCTTTTTACTAATATAAACCTTATCTTCTAATTAGTTTATTTCTTAGAAAATTAACTAGATTATTATTGTTATAACCCATGTCATAACCAAAGCGGTCTAGGATGGCAGAATAACTCCTTATATAAACAACCAGCTACCCTATAATAGAAATATAGCCAATTAAGATAGGAGCGACGGGAGCGACAGGAGCGACAGGTGCGAATAGTATCACACCCTATGCACCAAAGCACACCACACGTTCTACAACAAGATTAGAAGTATATAGACGGATTAAGTTGCACTGTAAGGAACGGTCTTAATCAGCTTTTAATATAACTTGGTTACATCAATCACCGATTAACATATTACCAGATATAATACCTCTTTATAAATAGGCAACTTATTGCTTAGTACTACTACACGCGCTCTGATCTTTCTGCCAACATAAACCTTGCCTTTTAATTGGTTTATCCCTTGGGAAATCAGCTAGATTATTACACATTAAAAGCTCTTATTCAGTGGATTACTTACATCAACCACTTGGCAATACATCGCAATGGCACCAACCACTCCTTCCTCTTCCTCCTCTGGATCCTCCAAGGCTACTGGAAAAGCCAAGGTCAAGACAAAGGCAAACCCCAAGTCTATTAATCCTAATAGAGATAAGGACATGGATAAGAAGATGGAAGAAGATAATGATAATGATTATAATAAATAAATAGCAGAATTAAGAAAGGAAAATAATTAATTCTTAATTAATTTTTAATTATTTATAATCTAAATTAATATCCTTAAAAAGTACCTAAATAAATAAAATATAATTTAGTAACTATAGGATACTATTAATACCTTGGGGTAAAAGTAGGTTAAATCTGCTAAAGGATATAAATAGCATATCAAAGAACTTAAAAACTTCTTTATTAAAACTAAAGACCCAGGAGAAGTTATTAAACTAAAGGAACCCCCGGCTTAGAAAGGAAATACAAATGACCTTTAAGAATAGCTTACTTTGCTCCAAAGCTACCATTCAATATATCCATCTACCTTTGGAAATAACAAATGCCTTAAAGTATAGCACGCAATAGAAAGATTAAAAGAAAAACCTCTTCAATTTCTAGAAAAATAGTTAAGGGACTTTATCCTCAACCCATAGGACAAAACAAAGGTATATACTAAATATCTTTTTTCTTCCTTTAATATATTCTTAAAAGAGCTTATAGCTTATTATTGTTATTGTTTATTTGGGCGGTGGATTGTACAGTGACCCCGGTGGATTCACCTCTGCAATATGCACAGAGGATTGGTATCATAAGTCATAGTATTTATAGTTTAATATGAGGCTCACGGCACTAATATCTGTAGGTCTAATAATATAAACTAAATTACTTGTCCTTCTATCTCAATAGATGAATTAGTCCTTTTATAGGATAAATTCATTATGTAACTATATATCCATTTAGGCTGTATAATAAGTGCCCCCTTTAAGAAAGAGGTTATTGGCCTAGTAATAATCTGAAGTTGTTGTGGAGAACTTATGAAATTGGCTGTATTACTGGTAAATATTATATATAAAGTTTTCTTTTAATTTAATTCTAAACTTATTTCTTATACCCCTTATTCCTATCCACCTATCACCGGATCCTCCTGTTTCCTTGCCTATTTATTGCTTGTGCTTTCTCTATAGGCCCTTAAAAGGATTTATTATTTCCTTAGAAGTCTTTTGCTTTAGAGGCAATAAAGTCAATTTCTGTGCTGCTGTAGCCGTTTTCTTTGACTTAATACTAGCCAGCTATTTATTAGATTTCTTGCTTATTATCCCAGCAAGTCCTGCCTTTCTTGCTGGGGTTAGTAGTGTCTTTGTTTGTGGGGCTGATGTCTTTGTTGTTCTGGCTCTCTTCGGGGTTGGTGTAATCAGTTCTTTGATGGAGGGGAACTTATTGTCGGAGTTGGCGGTACTTTCGATGATTAGCGGGCGCTTGCTGGAGGTAGGTGTAATCTTTGCTTTTATACCCGCAATCACCTCCTGTAGCGCTTTAATCTCCGCTACCTGTCCCTACAGTTGACCGGTCAAATCAACCAGCTGCTTATCCATGCCTTGTATGCTTTGTATGATTCTACTGACTGATTCTTTGTATTTATTGAACTTTATGTTGACTATAGCATTTTGTGTTTTTATTATTGGGATTAGTATATTGTTGTTCTTTTTGATTATATAGTAGATTTTGGTATTATCTATTTTGATTTTATCCTTTACTTTGTTAATTGCTGTCTTTGCCTTAGTTGCTATTATTGAGGCACTGCTGGCTAGTGCGAGAATCCTTGTAGTATCGAAATCTGCTAGGATAGAGGTATTTCCGCCTGGTGCAGTAGTGTTGCTATTGTTGTTTCCAAGGATGTTACTAAGGTCTGACCGGCCGATGGTTTGGAGGCAATTAGCCACTGATCCGTTGCATGCTCTGAAGGGATCAAGGAATCTTAAGGTGATTACGTCCGCCTTGGTAGGTAGATAGGTAGCCTAATATCTCGGTTGCTTTCTGGATAGGATATTTCCGCCATCCCGGAAGGTAATTGCTGCGTTCTTGGAAGCATCTTTGACTCTTTTAGTCAGCGTCTACTTGGATAAGGCCTTTTTCTTGTTTTTTCGGTTATAGTACTTATGGATGTTGTATTCGACGGTTTGCTAGAGTTTGTATAAATGGTGGTGCGGTTTAGCAATATCGTCGGTTGTGCTAATAAGTCTAGCTATTTCGAACTCCCATCTGCACTCCTCGAGCGCCCGTTCGCGGGGCTAGTCTTTTTTGAACAAGTTACTGCCTCATTCAGCAAATCTAGCCTCCCCGGGGCTGGTGTTGTCGTCGCCATCGCTGATTTCCTCTGCATCATCGTACATGCGTTTGAGCTCTTTCTTAGCCTTGCGGTGGCTTTGCCCGCCTTGCACATGCCCAATGGTTTTGCCGCTGGGAGCGGGGATTGCGGTCCTAGAGCTGGAGGCTTTAGTTTGTTCTTACTTATTCGTCTTAGAGCTTTCTTTGCCCTATGGGGAGTTAATATCGAGATTCTCAAGGGTGGCTTTATCCTTTTCTAACTTGGGATTAGTATATACTAGCTTCTTGTCTTTCCCATCGAACTTCAGTTTCTGCTAAATACTGGTAGCTATATTGGCCGAACTAATCAGCTTAAATATTAGGAATACCAACTCAGCCGGTACTTCCTTCTCCGCTTCGATCTCCGGAGCATCCGGCACCTCCGTGTCTTCTGCGGGGTCATTGTTTTCGGCGATGTTATTACCCTTGGCCTCCTGGGTGGTATCTGTTGTGAAGGGCTGGACAGTTGGTTATTCACACGAACTGGTGCCTTGTATTGGTCTATCTAAAGCTAAGGAGGAAAGAAGAGAAGAGTAGCCTGGAAGGCTACCTCCTTCTTTATATACCTTAGGTTCTTGCTATCAAGGTGTTGCTATCCAGGTTCCAGATAAGGCATAGCCCTAATCTCCAACCAGGCTCCAGCCTGTGACATTACCCCCCCTTTTTAGGACCTACCTTTATCCTCATACTCATCCCTATAATCATCCTCATCTTCATCGTCATCTTTATCCTCATCATCCCACTCGTCGTCTCTAAACCCATAGCTCTGGGGATAGCTTATCCTCTTTGCAGTCAACTTTGTGCGTGGCGTAGTGACTCTTGGGGCTTGGATTCTCACTCGAGAGATAGGAATTCTATCATCTGAGGCATTTGAAGAGGATCGGCTTCGTGTTGGCTGATACTTGCACTTCTGAACCCAATGGTTAGAGGAGCCACAGCGTATACATTTCCCTTCATCTCGCCATTTTTGCTGTGTTGCTGGGCTTGCCGATGGTGCTACCCTTGCTACTGTAGTTGTTTTCTCCCAATCCATAGAGCTTCCGTTTCCTTGTTGTCCTTGTTGTCCTTGGGAATAGTTGCCAAGAGTAAGCAAGACCCGGATAAACTTATTATATTCCGTGGGAAGGGTTAATTGTCCTCCTAGTCGTTGCTTAACTTCTTTATTTAAACCGCCTCTTAAAGTTAAGATCTTTGCATTATCAGGCCAAGTGTCGGCCTCTGCCTCGAATAAGGTTCGTTTAAACTTAGCTAGGTACTCACTTAGGGTACCATTGCCTTGCTGTAGGTTTCGAAGGCGTTGTCCTGCTTTTTCTGCCTTTTTCGGGTCATCAAAAAGTCGCTCTAGATGATCTAAGAGTTTGACTGGATCTTCATTTCCTTGTTTCTTTGCTCGTTGTACAAAAGCTAGGATTGTAGACTGTAGCTTTACTCCGAGAGAACTGTACACAAAGTAAAATTGTGTAGTAATATCTCCAATAGCTATATTGTCTACTCGTAGCTTAGCCTTTATGGCTAATACCCAAGCATCCTAATCCTTTATATTGCCTTCAAAACGCTCTGGGTTCGGGAGAACCTGTCGAGGTCGGGTTGGTCGTGATTGCAGGGTATTTTGTAATTTGTTGATTTGTGCTTGTATATATTCGATTTTCTCCATTAGCTGCTGTTTGCGCTGGGCAGGAGTGCCCCACTGCTGTTGCTCTTGTGAACTTATTGTAATGCCTAAATGGCCCTTGTGATGCCTATATGGCCCTTGTGTTGTTGGTGGTTGAGCTTTAGATATGTGAAGGGCTGGACAGTTGGTTATTCACACGAACTGGTGCCTTGTATTGGTCTATCTAAAGCTAAGGAGGAAAGAAGAGAAGAGTAGCCTGGAAGGCTACCTCCTTCTTTATATACCTTAGGTTCTTGCTATCAAGGTGTTGCTATCCAGGTTCCAGATAAGGCATAGCCCTAATCTCCAACCAGGCTCCAGCCTGTGACATCTGTGCCTACCTCGGATTCAAAGTCAATGTCCTCCCCGTTGTCTTTACCCTGCTTATTGGAGACTTAGTCCTCCTTAAAGGTCTTCTTGTTGTTATTAATAAGTTTTATATTAGTAGTTTCCCTCCTGGTGGTAGCTGGATCCTAAGTAGTCCTCTTATTATTTGGTTTTGGTGTTTTATTGGGGTAAGCTATTTACTAGTAGGTGATTTTATTATTGCCTATAGTTATTTGGTATTTAAGGTAGGATACTTTAGTAAGAAAAGGCTATATTTACCTATTCTTAAATATTTTAATATTAAACTTAGGATATTTTATATTAATGTTATCGTTTTTTATGAGCTGTATGTGTGTTGTTATTTAATTATCTAAGGCTGCTGAAAGCAGCCCTTTATAGGTCAAATTAGCCCCTGTAAGGATCGCTTACAGCGGCTCGTAGCGGCCTGTGGCGGCAGCCT
>VTGD01000250.1:0-20811 GCA_013406985.1 Calonectria crousiana | reverse complement strand
GTTATTAAGAGTAAAAGTCATGATTTTGTGTGTAAAAAATTGTCCGGAATTTTGTGGCTGTCCGGCATTTTTGTGACCAACCTCGAGGAACGAGAGGCAGGCAAGCGCCCCACACAGCCAACGGGTACTCTAGTATCCCTTGGAGTGCGGTAAGCCTGCATTTGGGTCACGAGCAGGGGGATGCAGCCAATTATAGAGCCTCAAATCGAAGGTACATTGTTTTCCTGCTAAATTGGGTGATGCCATAAGTCCCATCAATTTCCAGATCTACATAAGGCTACATTGCACTGCTGACAACGATATCGGTCAGTGGTCGGCGCCTTCGTTGGCCTGGAGGTGTTATCCTCAGGGCGTTCGCGGCGGCAGTCATTTAGGGAGATGAAGCTGTCATGGTCATACACATTGATAGCCTCATTAGAGAACTGTTGGGATTCCATTGTGACTTAAAAAATGAATTACATAGTAAATTGAGTGGCATTGATTCCAGAAGTCATTGATGTCACTCGAGGTCGCTTTGCTTTGGCCGGGGTCATGTGGGGCGGGGTACACACAGCATAAGGGATCCGAGTTTCAGCAGTAGCTGCATCCTTGTCTTCGGGTGGCGACTTGCTTTTTCCTCTGTTGCACGGCCGTCACTGCCGTGCTGATCCTGACCCGCTGCTCCTCGGTTGTAGCTGGCGTCTCTGCCGCTGACTTGGCCACTGCTAAAGCAGCAAAGCTGCAAGTTTGTCGTATTATCGCTGTTGTGAGAGCTGAGCTGGCTGTGCAGTTGCATTTGCCAAGAGGCAGATGTTTTGATCCAATAACCAATGGGCCATGATGGCCTTGAATTCGGCTGATTCAAGCGTTGATGCTTAGCGTACAACGATTATCTGCACGGTCGGCCGCCGGCATTAGGTTCACTATGCCTACCCCTGATGCTGACGGTTGGACCGACTGACCCTTCGTCGCCGTCATCTACCCGGGTTGGAAATCCACCTTGATGTGGGATCGTATTTTATTTTTTGATGCAAAATGGGAAAGCAACCGAGAGACGCCCGTTAGGTGAACCGTGGGCCTCAAGCAAATACTTTTTTATCACCTGCGCCAACGACGAGATTGTGCTATATGTACTCGGTACGGTTGAACAGGCATAAGTAAGAAACCAACAATTCTACAACCGTAATCACTGGGAGGAAGAAGTAGGGCATGGGCGCAGGCATAGGCATTAGTATTGGTATCGGTATCGGTATAGGCATAGGCATGGGCGCGCGCGGGTTGGCACATTGGTAGCAGGCACATTAGCAGCAAGCACATTGGTTTCCCCCCCTTTTTTTTCTCAACCTTTTTCCTAATTGGCTGTAGACGGTAGAACAAGGGCGCAAGGTGGCCTTTGTACAGTAAAAAGGCGCAACTACTTGACCCAGCTAAACCAGATCATATTTGGTGGCGGCAAGTGCCTCGGTCCATGAGCCAGCAGTTAGGCATGATTGGTGACACGTATGATACCAACCTGCAGTAGCACCTACATGAGAATGATGGTTATTAGGCAAGATGTGATGATTTATCTGCAAGTATGGAGATGCCTTTTAAAAGGCTTGTCCTGCCAAGACGCTAGCATCAGCCACAAACAAGGAAAAAGTAAGCAGGGAAGCCACCTACCTAATTTTTTGCGTATCACTCTTCTCTTCCTGTGATTTTTTGGTTTCTCATACTACAAAATAAGAACCAAAGATGATCTCGTAACCCAGGCTGTTGTGGTAACCCTGAAAAGACCGCATGGAGGCAAAACAACGCCTGAGGTTTCAGGAATAGCAGGAATATCAACCCGGCAGGTCAACCGCATCTATGCCCGCGCTACTGAACGTGGCTTTGACCTAAATTAACGCTCCCTATCTGTGATGCCTTTCTCGCTAACAAGGAACGCCCTGGGCGCTCTAAGAAGTAGACTGATGAAATCCAAGTGAATATTGCAACTAAGGTACGCCTGGATCGTTTGGGCAGGGAAAAATCGTGCATTGATATCGCCGGCGAGCTCAGCGAGAAAGGATTCGAGATCTTAGCCACCACAATATGGAGGATTTTAAAGAAAGTGGGGTTCCAAAAGATAAAGCCGATGAAGAAGCCTGGATTAATGAAGAAGATAGGGAAAGAAAGACTTGCATGCTATAAAGTATATAAATACTTGTCAGATTTGAGGGTAAAAGATTGTGTATTGTTGTCCTGTTGTCAGGCTCTGTGTTCTTGTCCCTGTTCTGTCGCAGCCCTTTAGGCTGCTGATCTAATTATATAGACATATTCCAGTTCTATCAGAAATGACAATATTATGGAAGGTGTTGCTTCCGATGTAGCTGTTTCACCGTGGCCTCGGATACGGCATATCCGTTATCCTTTGCTGCGCTTCCAGCCTGTAACAGTAGCGCCTTTTTGTTGCTGACGTATCTGACAATACTAGACTTTGGATGATTAGAAGAATATTATTTGGTTTGATAAAATGGTTATTGTTTTGCTTTATTGTCGCGGTGGCTATTGTGCATAGAGATGGGTAGATGAGCCATTTATTCGAAGCTGTATCCGTGAGAGGTGGAAAGGCGCCTCTGAGTTTATGTTTTGGGGATGTTTTCCTACGATAAGAAGGGCCCTTGTTGTTGCTGGTCTCTAGAGACTGTGGATGAGAAGAAAGCTACTGATAAAGCTATCCAGTGTAAGGATGTGGATTCCTAGCCTTCCCATATAAGCTGTTGTGCGGTGCGATTTAGTATAGCATCGCTAATTGAATTGGTTGATCTTTTTGGTCTATTGGGAAAACGGAACACCGCCCGGTTTCTTACACGGACACCCATGACAAGAATAGCCCGATATTGCTTTTTACAACCTGCTGTGCATCCTTGGCGCAGGACAAGACTTTTACAAGGCACTTCCGTACGCACTCGCCGGATCAGTGCTGACAAGGAAGCTACTAGGGAGATTATTGCTCCCAGGGATATGCAATCGGACACTGTTCTCAAGTTTTTATTGGACTCAGCACAGATTACACCTAGAACATTTTATCATGTTTCTTGCATTCCACAAGATAATTGGGCGCGGTGCGCTTTGACCCATTTGCCTGGCCAAGCGAGTAGAAATGGGTTAGTTAGAGCAACATCGGGATACATCCCTTTGACTGCCCGATAGCTGCACTTGCGTACCCCGCCCCACATAACCCCGGCAAAAGCAAAGTGACCTCGAGTGACATCAATGACTTCCAGAATCAATGCCACTCATTTTTCTATGTAATTAATTATTTTATTCGCAATGGATACCCAAGAGACATCTCGCGAGGCTATCAATGTGTATGACGATGACAGCTTCATCTCAATTGATGACTGCTGCCGTGAGCGGCCTGAGGATAACACCTGCCGGCCGCCGCAGTCACAATATCGCTGTCAAAAGTGTCATGTAGCGTTATGTAGATCTGGTAATTGCTGGGACTTGTTTCATCACCCAGATTAGGTGGCCACAGATGTACTTTCAATTTTATATGCTTTAATTGGCTAGGCACCCCTGTCCGTGACCCAAGTGCAGCTATCGGGCAGTCAAAGGGACAATAGCCGTCCGTTCGTCCACACATAAGCTGGAGCGACACAGAGCCCTAAGCCACATTCGTGTCACTGACCTTTAGCTGACCTCGACCCCGCCCTTCCTGCTCGTTCCATCCCTTCGCCTAGTTTCCTTTTCCTTCCCCATGAGACTGTGATAATCCCTTCAATCCATCATCTTTTCTTTAATATTTATAGCACACACAGTCTAGTCGGCCTTTGTTGGTAATGAACGGAGGCTATCATTCGCTGGTGAAATATCCTCACTCTCACCTTCGCGGCAGAGTACCGGCCAGGAACTTCCGCATCGCTGCCTCGGACGTCTTCCGATGATCGTACACAACCGAATCATTTCCTGACCCCGTCTACCTGCACCTTGACAGAGCTGTAACCTGAAGATCGAAATGGATGATTTTGATGGCTCCATGACGAACTCCACCCAGAATATTGCCTCTAGGGGAATAGGCTATCAGTCTAACATTACTAGCCAAGATAATAAGATCAGCTCTAGAAGTGGACGACAGTATAATAACCTTGGACATGGTCAACAGAATAATAACACTGGACCTGGTCGACAGTATAATGTTTCTGGAAGTGGGAACACTATAAACTTCGGTACAAAATAACAGAATTGATAGCTAAATTCATGACCAATAGACTGACCTTGTCTGCTGTGCAGGTCTATCCGGTGAAAGCCCTAAGACTCGGATACTCCAGACCCTCTATACCTCGCCGTATCTGGATAGAAAGAATAGGAATCCAGATAGAGTCCCAGGGACGTGTGGGTGGTTCGTAGACCACCCTAACTTTCAGCAATGGCAAGAAAGCAAATCGTCAACTATGCTCTGGGTGTCTGCAAACCCTGGGTGCGGAAAGTCTGTCTTAGCAAAATATCTGGTAGACTCTGAGCTTAAGACTACAGGATCCACAACGACCTGCTATTTCTTCTTCAAGGACGACTTCGAGGATCAGAGAAGCGCAAAAGGCGCTCTTAGCTGCATCCTGCATCAGCTCTTCACGCAAAAAGAGGGACTTTTCTCTGATAAGATTGTTAAGCGGTTCGAAGCTGATAAAGCACATCTTACCAGTTCATTTGATGACCTCTGGGAGGTCCTGGTTATAGCTTCGCAGGACAAGCATGCTGGCAAGTTGGTCTGTATTCTTGACGCATTTGATGAATGTGAAGACCAAGAACGGCTCAAGCTTGCCCAAGCCCTGCGTAAATTTTATGATACGGAAAATGAGACGAAGAATAACACCAATTTGAAGTTTCTTGTAACAAGTCGGCCCTTTGAAAAAATTGGACGGGGCTTCCAGCCTCTCAATATTCCGGGGCTGCCTATCATCCACTTGAAAGGGGAAAACGATACGGAGATATTGAAGATTGCCAGAGAGATCGATATCTATATAAAAGACAGAGTTTCGCACATCCGAGCAGACCTACATCTCAAACCAGACGAGGAACAGCTGCTCTTACGGGGGCTTCGGCGTGTTCCTAACCAGACATATCTATGGGTTTATCTCACACTAGAGTTGATCGAAAGCGATCTCGGTATCAATAAGACCAAGATACGCGAGATCACTTCCTCACTTCCAGAAACTATTAATGATGCATATGAGAGAATTCTTGCTAAGAGTAGCAATCTCGAAGAAGCCAAGAAACTACTACATATTATCGTCGCAGCAGCACGGCCCTTGACTCTAGCAGAAATGGATATAGCATTGGCGCTTCGACAAAGCCACAGGTCCTATGAAGACGTGGATAGCAGACCAGAGGAGCGCTTCGGCAAGTATATCAGAGACCTCTGCGGCCTCTTCATAACAATCACGGACTCGAAGATCTATCTCCTTCACCAGACTGCCAAAGAATTCTTGGTCCCGAAAGATGATCAGGATCCTCAAGGGGACCAGAACAATCAGCTTATATGGAAGTCCTCACTCCAGGCACCGGAGTCCCATCGCATTCTTTGCCAGATCTGTATCTGGCACCTTCTCTTTGCTGAGTTTGAGACCCATCCTCTGGACAAAAGCCCAGACGAAAATCTGGACGAGAGGGCATCCCACTACCTTCGCGATCACGCCTTCCTTGGCTACTCTGCTACAAACTGGGCAACACACTTCCGAGAGTCAGGTATCAAAGAGGATACAATAATGGAATCAGTGCTGCAAATCTGTAATACGAGTTCCAGGCGTTGTCAGACTTGGTTCAGTATCTACTGGGCGAGCACACACACAGGCTTTCCTCCTCGGGATTTCACAACCCTTATGATTGCATCATATTTCGGACTTGAGCAACTTACAAAGCATCTGCTTAGAATAGACGATGTTAGAGTAGATGCCAGAGATGGTATTTATCAGCGTTCAGCGCTCTCTTGGGCCGCAGAGAACGGATTTAACGGTGTGGTGAAGCTATTGATCAAGCGTCCGAAGATTAGCCGCAAACACATCACTAAACTATCATTGCCGAAAGGGGCGAAAGTCGACGTAGGAGATAGATACAGTCGAACGCCGCTATCATACGCCGCTTGGAATGGTCACATGGCGATTGTCCAGCAGCTAATCAAGGCAGGGGCCCGTGTCGACTCGAAGGACGAAATTGGAGGAACACCAATATCTTATGCGCTTTGCAGTGGATACGAAGATGTAGCGAGCCTACTAATGAAAGGAGCCCAGGTTGATTCAGTAGACCAGATTAGTCAGGACCTACTCATATCCGCTGCTGAGAAGGGCCACGAGGCTATCGCCAAGCGACTTCTCGACAATGGAACTAACACCGAGGTGGTGGATAGCACTGGCCGGACGCCACTATCATATGCCGCTGAGGGCGGGCACATGGCTGTTACACGCTTGTTGCTAGACAACGGAGCCGACGTGAATATGATGGAACCAAAAGGCGGCCTCACCCCATTAGCTCGCGCGATTGACAATGGGACTTCAGATATGATTGAGATATTGCTCAAAAGCCATGCAAAAGTGGACTACTCATTTAGAGCACCTGTGAGTAATACTTTACTGAGGTTAAAAGTTGAATGGATAATTAATAGCCTTGTCTCTAGTTCGTACGTGAACATGACCTGTTCTAATGTCTATTGATTACTAATATGGTTGGCTTTGGCTGTTGTAGTGTGTAAGTGAACATAACCTGTTCTGATGTCTATTGATGACTGACATGGCCGGCTTTGGCTGTTGTAGCATGTAAGTGCATATGGCCTGTTCTGATGTCTATTGATGACTGATATAGCCGGCCTTGGCTGTTATAGCTTGTAAGTGAACATGACCTGTTCTAATGTCTATTGATGACTAATATGGCCGGCTTTGGCTGTTGTAGGAAGTAAGTGAATATGACCTGTTCTGATGTCTATTGATGACTGATATAGCCGGCTTTGGCTGTTGTAGCGTGTAAGTAAACATGACCTGTTCTAATGTCTATTGATGACTGATATAGCCGGCTTTGGCTATTATAGGAAGTAAGTGAACATGACCTGTTCTAATGTCTATTGATGACTGATATGGCCGGTTTTGGCTATTATAGCGTGTAAGTGAACATGACCTATTCTAATGTCTATTGATAACTAACATAGCCGGCTTTGGCTGTTGTAGGGTGTAAGTGAACATGACCTGTTCTAATATCTATTGATTACTGACATAGCCGGTTTTGGCTGTTGTAGATTGTAAGTGAACATGACCTGTTCTGATGTCTATTGATGACTAATATAGCCGGCTTTGGCTGTTGTAGCTTGTAAGTGAACATGACCTGTTCTAATATCTATTAATGACTGACATAGCCGGCTTTGGCTATTATAGGGTGTAAGTGAACATGACCTGTTCTAATGTCTATTGATGACTAATATAGCCGGCTTTGGCTGTTGTAGCTTGTAAGTGAACATGACCTGTTCTGATGTCTATTGATGACTGATATAGCCGGCTTTGGCTGTTGTAGCGTGTAAGTGAACATAACCTGTTCTAATGTCTATTGATGACTGATATAGCCGGCTTTGGCTGTTGTAGCTTGTAAGTGAATATGACCTGTTCTGATGTCTATTGATGACTGATATAGCCGGCTTTGGCTGTTATAGGGTGTAAGTGAACATGACCTGTTCTAATGTCTATTGATGACTGATATAGCCGGCTTTGGCTGTTATAGGGTGTAAGTGAACATGACCTGTTTTAATGTCTATTGATGATTGATATAGTCGGCCTTGGCTGTTGTAGCTTGTAAGTGAACATGACCTATTATAATATCTATTGATGACTGATATAGCCGGCCTTGGCTGTTGCAGCAAGTAAGTGAATGTGAGCTGTTCTAATATTTATTGATGACTGATATAGCCGGCTTTGGCTGTTGTAGCTTGTAAGTGAACATGACCTATTCTGATGTCTATTAATGACTGACATGCCTGGCTTTGGCTGTTGTAGCATGTAAGTAAAAAGCCCAACCTTTAGATGATCTAGTTTTGTTCAATTCATTTGCTAATCATATCCTATTTTCCATTTTAGCGTGTTAGTGAACCCAATCTAGTCTGAATTGTTCTTTCTACTAACACGACCATCAGTCACCGCTATTGCGGGCAGTGGAATATCGAAACCATAATACTGTAGAGCTACTGCTCAAGTACGGTGCTCGGCCGGATTTCCTTGGCGAGAACCCTTGCCTGCCACTAAAGTTGGCTGAGGCTCTTGGTAGCCATGATATTGTCCAGATGCTGAAATCTGCTATAAGATCTTGTAAGGCCATCGAACTTAAAATTCACTATCTCCTAACAGTATGCCAAGTCCACTCATAAAACTGTGATTGCCTAGCAGGTATAGCAGCAAGGCCAATCCCATTATTGTAGTGGGGTGAAGATGGAGTTCCTTGGCTGTATTTAATTGCCTTAGTATCAGATACGTCAGCAACAAAAAGGCGCTACTGTTACAGGCTGGAGGCCCAGCAAAGGATAACGGATATGCCGTATCCGAGGCTATGGTGAAACAGCTACATCGGAAGCAAGACCTTCCGTAATATTGTAGTTTCTGACAGAACTGCAACATGACTATATAATTAGATCAGCAGCCTGAAGGGCTGCGACAAGACAACAGAACACAGAGCCTGACAACAGGACAACAATACACAATCTTTTACCCTCAAATCTGACACTTAGTATAAGTAATTAAGCATTACCCGGTGGGTCGAATAAGGTCTTATGCCCCCACCTCTCCAAAGGAGAGGTGGTAACATTACCCGTATCTACGTCCTTGCCGTATCCAACTTTTCCACTGTCACTGAATAATAATACCACAACCACAACATCAAATAAATAATTAAATATACCATTCAATTGCTTAGGTTCTCATATATTAATAGTAATTCGCGCATCCATTCTTTTTATATATTTATAGCAGCATATAGTCAGCAAATTACCGGCTAGTAACGCCGCCCTGACTTTGGCATACGGACCACACGGTCGCCAAAGTAAACATCCTGTTACAGGCTGAAGCCTGGCAAAGGATCACGGCTGTGCCGTATCCGAGACCATGGTGAAACAGCCACCTCGGAAGAAGGACATCCCGCAATACCGTCATTTCCTACAAGAACTAAATCTTGACTATATAGTTAGCTCAGCAGCCCTCCAGGCTGCTCTCTTCTTTCCTCCTTAGCTTTAGATAAAACATTCGATACACGGCTACTCGTTAGTGAACAACAACCGGGTCCAGCCCCTAACACATCCTCATGACTTGGTACGGCCTCCTCGTCTTCCGAGTAATTATTTGGAGCCCTATTATAGCCAAATCCTCCACAATCAATATTAGTAAATTGACTATTTCCTTCTTCTTCATTATTAGGCAAACCAAGTAGATTTTGGAGTTTTTGGATCGCCTGTTTTGAACCTTGAGTTCGTGTGTGTGTAATAATCTCAATATCGCTGTTTTCTGATTCCTTTTCACTTGCTGAGCAGTGAAATCTCACTGTTGATTTTGATGTTATCGAGATAAAGTCACCTGGGTCACTATTAGCCTCGTTGGGCGAGGCTGACCTTGCTGCTCGAGCTGCTCTCCATTGAATAACTTCAGGAATCTGTTGGAGCAGGGTTTCCGGAGCTACTGACGATAAAAGTGACCGCCGTATATCGTCAGCTTCATACCAGTCATCTCTGAGGCTGTTTCGAGCATTTATTTCTTCTTCTGTTATTGCCCTCTCATGGATTTCCTGTTGGCTCACGTTTTATTCTACTAATTGTGACGCCTTCATCATTGCGCCGGCTCGGCCTCGGGGGCGAGGCTGACTGAGGCCAGCTGTTGATGTGGATGCCTTCCCATTTTTCTCAATTGCTTGAAATAACTTGACTTGCTGCTTCTTTTGCTTTTGGAATTCCTTATCCCATTCCTGCCAAGCTCTGTTTCCTAATAGCTTCCGCAATGATTCTATATTATGAACCTCTTCGCCAACCTTAATCCGACGGCGCGTGTGAGTTCGGCGGCCTTCTAATTCCAATCTCTTTTGGTGTGATTTTATCATTTGTTGGTGGGCAGCCTTGGTAATAATTACTTCATCCAAACATGCTCTAGCATGTTGAACAACTTCGCGGGTTGGGCTGCTCAATTCATTGAGCTTCCCTCTTTCCTCAAGGATATCCAAATCTCTTTTTGCCTTCTTTGGTGTCACAGTTTGCTTCTGTAAAAGCTCAGGAAATAAGGGCTCCTCAGTCTCTTGAACTAACTGACGAAGGGGCCCTAATATAACCTCAGGGTCAAAGGGCATGATGCCTGACTTCTCAAAACCAACATATATATAACACGCCTTAAATGCAGCTTTGTGTAACTTGTTCCATTGATTGAGAAAGTCAAATCGGCTCATTTGTATCCCGCCGGCTTGGATGAATTCTGTGAGGGCCGACCGTTGTTCCGATTTGAGATGTTGATAAACACCAACATCAAGGGGCTGAAGACGGTGACTCATTTTAGGAGGGAGGCAATAAGGGATAATATCAAAAGCATGACAATACCATATAAAATCAGGATTCTCATGAGCAGAAAATCCATCCATGAGAAGCATTTGTCGGAACGTTGAATTCATCACAAAGGGATTACAGTCATCGAGGCCTGAGGCACCGGCTAGGTGCCTAGTGTGAAGGCGGCAGGAAGCGAGATCAAGGGCATCACATGACCTACTCACAACAACACCAAAAAGGGGCTCTCTTTAGCTTAGTTAGATAGAACAATTCAATCATCATTCGAAGCAACAGACCCTACAGCAGCTGCTGCTATATTTGTGACCTTGACTGCGTCATCCCTGACCCCGGGACTCACCCACATCCTTGTCCTTCTTTGCTTTTGGGCAACTTTACTATTGCATTCCAAATGCACTGCTATCGAGCTTCTTAACATCAATTACTTTGGTCGTCTTGTGCTTGACCTAGCTCTTACTGTTGTGTTCCAACACCAGGGCTTCCAAGATTCCAAGAGGACAGATACTAATGCGTTTCTGGCCATTTTACGTAAATGCTTGTTTCAGTTTCGAGCATATGGGGTGTGGAAAACAGTGAAAGACGTAATAACATTTTTAGCCATTTTGAGAAAATACTGTTTTTGGATTGGGACATGGAAGGTGTGGGAAGTTTTAAAAGGGATAATAGCTTTTATAAAAACGCTGGAGCCAGGAGCTTGCTAGCTGAGAATGTATGTATGTGTTGGGTTAGTAGTGAGCTTGACTTGTAATTGTTGTAGCGTATTACTGTGAAGGGCTGGACAGTTGGTTCACACGAACTGGTGCCTTGTATTGGTCTATCTAAAGCTAAGGAGAAAGGAAAAGGAGGTAGCCTGGAGGGCTGCCGAACTCGCTTTATATCTAACATCTCGCTTCACTAGCGAGATAACAATCACATGTTTCAATAGATACGGCATAGCCGTATCCTCCAACCAGGTCTCAGCCTGTGACCATTACAATCGAGAAGGTAGCCCATTTGTGAGACTTGCCTCTTTGTCATATGCGTTTATCAACTAGAAGAAACTAGAAGTCTCGAGATCATCTCAGAATCCTCAGAGAGAAAACAGCTCTGGAATACCGTAATTACAAGACAGGTTATATATGAGAAAGGTTCTCGTTGCGTCTGTCGAACCTGGGCTACCCTGTAGTTAGGTAGGCTGTTGAATCTTTTGGCTGCAAATTGTAGTATGAAAAAGCTGATACTCTATTAAAGTCCCTACAATTAATCTATTCCTTTATATACCCTTCTGATGTTATTCCTGCTGTTTGCGGTGCAGCCCGAATCCGGGCTTGATGTAACGCTCTGAGACTAGCTTACTTAAGCTTCCTAGAGCGGCGACCCTGTGGGTCCTTGTTATTCCGACATAGGCTTCAGACCCACTAAAGTTGATGGATGGGGCGGGGCCCTAGCAGCGTACAGTACATGGCAGCGAGGCCTTAAAAGCTCACAGGTTAGCAAGATTAATGCTTCTTTAAATGGCTGTTGGAATTTTGACAGTTTAGCAGTTTTATAGCTTGCAGGTGGCATACATATCCTGTTTTATGTCTCTCATCAGTCTGGAGAGAGCACATGGCGGGCGACTTTTTTCTCTGGCCCAGCGCGGCCGGGTGGGCCACCGGACTAATACTAATCCGCCTTGTGCTAGTGGCTGGTTGGCTTGACAACAAACGACCCAAACACCATGATGTCAAGTGGGAGAGGAGGAATAAGAGGACGTAGTGCATCTCAACATCGCAAGTCAAAACCAAGATAATATCGCCGGACCAGGCAATTTATGCTTGGCTACAGACTATCGCGGATGTAGATGGAGTTGACTCGAAATGTACAGTTAAACGAATCTTGAAAGAGTACGAACCACTTCGAGAACGACAGCGATTAAATCTCCCTACCCTAGAAACGTTGCGTAGTAGCAGTATGCATTCGCTCGATCGCGACTCAAGCCCCGAGAAACGCGGGTATGCCGACGATGCAAATGATCAAATAACCCCTCGCGCGCATAACAGACGACGTATCAAGGTCCCACGAAGCGAGTCCAGTTACTCTTTGCCGTCGTCGACATCCCACTATCAATCCTCCAACCACTCAGGGCACTCCTCTCCATCAAAGCAATTGAACGAGCTCGAGCGCAATCCGAGAGGTGTTTTGCCGCGAGAGCTGAGCAGCTTTCATCACAAACCACCGTCTTTGGAGACGCTCCTCGACAAGATTGATCTGATATCTGCGGGACAAGGCATCCTTCCAACATCTGAACGCCATGTCTTTGATGAGCTGGATGTGAGCGGTGAAACATATTGCGACTGGAAATGGGCTCGGAGAAAAGCCGTCAGCGACATGCACTTCTCGGACCAACGTCAGGAGCTCGGCTCCACCCCTCCTCCTGATGCTGTTCATAGGATCCTTTACCAAGCCGCCTTTTGTAATACCAATAGCAGCTCAGAGGCGGATTGGAACACCGAGGTTCATCATCGAGTCCTGGAAGCTGCCCTGCGGCCTGCGAATGGCGTCGGCGTAGGCTAACTTGTCGATTTCAGATCAAGGTGAGCATCTCTGCCATCTCCACAAGTCTCCCTACTGGCCCTTGTGCTAACCGCTATCATGCTACCTTAGCACCATCGCATCCATCATCCCTGATTATCACCTAACCAATTTATCACACAAAAAAGTCGATTTCTGCGTATATATCAAACTAACTTGCGATGAGGAGCATGCGCACACTTTATACATTATAATAAGCTTAAGTGCTACTATGCCACAAGGAACATTTAATCATACCAACCTAGGCATACTACACAGTCAACCAATTGCTATTAGTATCAAAACTAAGAGAACAGATGAAGGATAGGATAATACCAGGCTGTAGATAGGCATATGGAATGCTGTGCATTAGGAGTTTCTAAGACGGCTATTGAGAATGAAACAGCATGCAACAAATAAACCATCCAGAGCCAATCAATAGCAACCTGCGGTTAACTCACAGCCAGAGATCATAGAAAATACACCCCAGGGTGAATTGGGTCTCAATGCCTAATCTTCATAGCTTCCCAAATATTTACCTAGCATTATTATTCAGGATTATAATTGGCACCTGGTCATTACCACACATCAAGGAGAGAAGACTCTACTTTAACAAAAGGTAACATTTGGGTCTACTTTAAGTTCAAAGGGAATTTATTAGATCATCTGTATGTTGTAAGTTTTATGTTAATGGGTAAGAGATGAGTTCTGGCCGTGGCTGCGGACACTGGTATTCGAGTAGCCATCTTATAATGGATACCCTTTGATTGGGTCATAATATAATACGAAATTATATATGAATAGCTAGAGTTTCGGTTGGTCTGGATTGTATTAGTTGGCGTTTTTGAGGAGCCCAGATATAAAGGCTAAGATGTCCTAGAGTTACTTATATACTAAATATAAACTGTTGATTATAGCTATCTTAATCTAATTATTTATTAGCATACAAGACCACTCCTATTTTGAAGTTCTCTGGTCGGCCATCTTTAAAGACTATAAGCGTGGGACAGGGGTTTTGATCAACTACCTTCCGACATGGCCTTTGGAGACAGTAGGCTTTGTCTCCAGGTGTCTCGGGCACTTTATCTCCCAGCGGAGAGATGCGGATGTATATTGCGACTCTCAGCCTAGTCTTGTCCTCCCTGGTACAGCGGCCTGATGCTCGTTGTCCTACACATTCAGGCCCATCTTGGTTGCGACGTCTGGGGTGGTTTCTAAGGATACTTTGTCCCCTCCTTGATGTAGGATCGAGATTGGGGACATCCATGTTATTGAGAGGAGACAAGTCCATATATAAGCTGGCGAACTTGGCCCCCGATGTATGTATTATGTGTTTAGCTAGTAGCTGCATGATTAATATCAATGCCTCGAACAGCAGGTTCCTCGAGATAGGACTCCACGCGCTTATACCACAAGTACCTCGCAACGTGGTCGTGCTCATGTGCTCTCTCAAGATCTTGGCCCTAGTTATCTCCATCTCGTCGTTCATATTGAGGTTAAGGCTGGTTTGCGGTTTCTGCAGATGCAAAGCCTTGAGATCGGGGTGGGGTTCTTGCACCCAATGACTCACCCTGGGGCCTAGATCGTTGCTATGGTGTTGGAAATTGTTTTCTCAGGTGGCTTGCGCAAGATAAAATGATGAGCTTTTAGTTTTTATTGGCATATATTTCGGTTATGCTCATTAACTGATCCAAGAACACATGTTTTCCTTCGAGTTGGTCCTGGTAATGATGAGCAGGGCCTAGGATGATATCTGGACTGAGCATCGTGTTGCTAAATAGCTTCCCAAAGAAGGTAGTGGAGATAGCAATGGTGGCCAGAAAAAGGGAGCCTCTACCGTTGACATCCTCATAATCTCTACCGGCTTCTAGGTCTCGTCCAGAATCATACGCCTGGTATCAGCCACGACCTTGATGGTGGGCCTGATCATCATCGCCGAACTGATGATCGCAATCTCCTTGTTCTTTCAGACTGGCTGGTGCTAGCCCCAATGTTCGAGCACTCAATGCTCATCATCATCATCATGACCTTCTTCCCCTCTCGATCCAGAGTGTGAATGGGGTCGGCGGCTCATCGAGGTGCATACTGTCGAGTATCCTCTCAGTCACGATCATCTCTCTGATCTCGTGGCGGGGGGCGGTGTTGTTATTGGGAGAGGACATAATTATCTGTACGAGGTAGTGGGTGATGGCGATGGTGGGGGTACTGTTCTCCAAAGCGAACTTGGAGTTATGCGTCTAAATTCTATATGCCGGCCTCTCGACGTGTTCCGGGTGTGGAAGAACTGGGACCTACCCCGTAGATTGGCCTGTGTTTGATGTAGATCCTCTTGAGTAGCTTGTCTAGGTTCGAGACCAACTTTTCTGCTCTCGTTCTTTTTCTCAACCACCTCCAAGTCGTGGTCCATGTGCCCCATCCTCATCCCCCGAGGTCTTGGCCAGCCTGGGGGACATCGCCTTCAGGGTCACAGGCAGAGTCTTGATGTCAACCCTGTACCTCGTAACCATGATCTGAGCGACGGCCAAGCGCTCACTCTTGCCACTCGCCGGGTCATAGACCAACTCCTATGATCTTTTTGATGTTATTGTTCCTGAAAAGGGAGCACGTGGTTATGGACAGTGACATTGGCGGGATCTTTGTGTCGGCGTTGTGTACAGCTATGCTATGGAGATGAATCTTAGCACGATGGACTTGTTGATTTGAAGACATCTGGAGGCTCGTGGCCGGACATGGTTCTGTTCATGTAGCAGTTGACTGGCTTCCTACCGATGCTGTCATTGATCCCAGCCTTCTTTTTGAATGGCATGTCGTTTGTTAAGATGAACGAGGGTTGGGAGAGGTGGCATGGTGGTCTTGTGTGACTGGAGTTCTTGCAGTACCCTCTTGCCCCATGCCTGTACCTGCTGTATGCTATCATTTCTGTGCCCTCTTTGCTGTGCTGCCGTAGCCTATTTTGCTGGTTGCGGGTTCGGGCATCATTGGCGCGAGTTTTATTGGCTTGTCTAATGTGCGATATAATAAAGTTCACCTGGTTAATGGTATTGGCGAGTATAAATTGCTTTTTGACATCTCTTTAAGGACTCTGAAGATCAGTGGCGGAGTGTGGCGTTACGCTAATGAACTGTGTTCCCTTTATTCTCTTAGGAGGGTCGATGGTGTTGGCAAGAGGTTTGGCTTTTGCCGTGGCCATGGCGTAGGTAAAAGCTGCTTAGTGTCATTACAGGTGATGTTTCCTTGGAGGAATTATTGCCTGAATGACATGCCATTCTAAGTGTGGAGAGATTTCTTCGCGAATTGTTTTGCAAATGGCTTAGCATACCCGTGGCTCACTCGTTTTTGTTTTTTTCTTGCGGCAGTAGCTTTATGAACACATTCGGGGCTTTCTCTTTCCCTTGTGGTTGAGTTTCGTATTGACAGTATGTGCACGAGTAAGCGAGTGAGTGTTATTCGTGGGCTGCAGCTGTCGTGGGAGGAGCCCGTGGCATGCGAGATTCTGAGCTTCTGATGTATTCTGGGGGGAGGGGGAGTGCTACTCTTCGTTGGCGCGCGTTATGACCATGCAGGCAGTCTTAGCCAATTCCACTTCTTGCCTCCCATACCATAATCCGTGATGTAGATGCGGCTCTACTTAGGCATAGGGCGATCATCTTTGCCAGGCTTGCGACCAGAAATAGCCGGACTGCTTCCCATCGCCAGAATCAGCGCCTAGGATGTTGTGGCCAGTGCCCTTTTTTGCTGCACATGCCATCGCCATCAACATGGACACAGCTCTGCTTGAGTTCCGTGTGGTCAAGGTTGTGATACCTTTGGCTAGGAATAACCCAGGGAAGCTCATCGGATCTTGGGTTGCTTCAGGTGTGTCGGCGGGTGGGATGCGTGGTATTGGAAGGACGTTGGAATAACATGCGAATTGATGGATCAAAAGCCATCAACACAGTGAAGTACGGGGGTTTTGGAGGTTGTTGGGTTAGACTTTTAAAAGCCCCATGTCTGGGAATGACAGCCTACTCGGCCTTGAAGGAAGCTGTTCTGAAAGACGCAGCATTATTAGCAAGATCTGAATGCTGTTAGGTTGGATTCTATTGACTTACCTCTACCGGCCTTGGTGGCGGTGGTAATGGCAAGTCCTGACAAGTTGCTGCTGACGAGTGTAGCGGAGACGAGTTGCGTGAGTGTCGATGAGAAGGTCTAGCTACAGGACTGTTGGCCTAAACATATCACCGACTACCTGTCTGACTCGTCATCGATCTTGTGGCTCAAGGGTTCGGGCAGGGAATTCTATTCTCACCGCTATGAGTTTGATGACCTCGATAGGCTCCGAGTCCGGTTGTTACCTGGGGTCATAGAATGGCTGTTCATCGAAAGCCACATCCCTGATACTCCGGGCTTGTCAGCTCTCAATGATCCAGATCTCGAAGAACTTACTGGAATCAGACTAACTGAGAACTTCCCACCTGCAAAAGCTTCACCCAAAGTAGGTTCAGCGCCAGCAAAGGAGTAAGCTCCACTGGCATTGAAGATGATTTCATGAAGACTTGGGCTCGTTAGGGGGAAATGACGGACCTGAAAGCAAGATAGAAAAGCCTGAATGATGCGACTGGCTAAATCGAACGTAGCCGGTGTTTGTGTGGTAAAAATAAATGAATAAATAACAGTGCAATGGCGGCATTGGGGGGAGTCGGTTGAGGATGCTATTGTCAGTGCACTGGCGGTTGCAGGTAGTGCTGCTCTCTAGATACTCTGTCGAGAAGGAATAAGCATGTAGGCGAAGATGCGATGCTGTTATGGATTCCGTATTGCTGTCGCGATCAGTGCCTGTTCGAAGGAGCCTGATTTGTGTCACTTCCAGTAGGTGTTTTGTGGGAGACAGGGGAGGAAAGGATCATAATGTTCGCAGGATGGGAAAACGGAGGCCAAGTTTGTGGAGATAGGTGGCGATATGCTGCGTTTTAAACACGAAAGGGGGATACCTGGCCCAGAAACCTGGGTCTTAAGATGAAGATGAAGAGGGAAATTAAGGGCAAGTGTAGGGGCAAGGATGAAGGGTTACACAGGTGTACCTCAATGGTTTTGCCGTGAACTCAAAGCTATAAAGCCGGGACGTTTGTGATTTTCTGCTTGCGTCGTGCATAATGAATGGTAGAGGACGAATACAGAGCATATGGTGCAGTAAGTTAGCGGCGGCGAGCTGGATGATTAGTGAGATCGCCGGCTGAGGAAATGTGTGTGGTCGGTCACTATGACCACCACGTGGAACCAGTGATCAGTGCCGTCAGCGCCCTTCAGCTGGTGCCTGGCACCTGGTTTGAGGGAGAGCATAGAGACAACCACCAAGGACACGTGAATTACGAGAAGTCGACCCCAAGAGCGCCGAGAACGCCATACCCGGCTCGATAGCTTCATCTCCTGTTGCCCGCCTAACTTTCCTCAAATCACGGGTAAATGCTGAATAAGGAGCGGTGTATCGGAGGTTTATCACGTCAAATCTATTGGCAGATAAGCAAGAGAAGCCACAGGTTGGGGCTTAGGGACTGTGGTGGTGACACAGATTTGGTGTGTGTTGTCAAACAGGATTGTACAACTTTCGTGGCTATGGAAATGGAGATGCTCCATGAATATGCAGCAACAACATGTAGGACTTGGGATGGTGAGGAATTGAGCTCGCGATAACGCACATGGAGCGCAATCCCCCATCTGCCTCGTGCAAACTACATTAAACCAACCAGTACCTACCATCGTTTCTATGGAGCTCTTCATAATCCTATATTTTACCTTCTCTATTTCTTTCCGGTCTCCAACCATGGTCCAAATTTCCATCTCTGCCTACTGGGATAGCAGGGCAATCTAAATGAGTAAATCTAGTTTTATTGATAACTGAGTGGAATTCTGACCTTCCAATGAGCCAAACGAATTTGTTTACTAATTATGCTCTGTTTTGTAAGAACTCTCCATCTGCCACCCCTAACCTCCAACTAGAGTCGACAAATAATAGTTCATTCGCGGCGTTTATACCGGCGGAGGTCTGTCATTAGCTCCTTTTTGCTAAGATACTATCCCGCAAATTCGTCGTCGTCGTCGGGTTCCGAGGATGAAGACTGACTGCTGTCTGAGCATTGGGAGCAATTATGCTGAGTAATTGAAGGCGTGCCTTTGTTGCAAGCACCGAATTCGACATGGATCTCTGGGGTTATGACTTTTGGAGTAGATTCGGACTAAGCATCGTAGGTGGCATTAACGACGCGAGAACCGAGCGGCTGTATAAAGCCTAGTCCCTGCGCCCAAAAAGCGGCAGGCGGAAGCTCAACATTGACGTGAATGATGGGACGGGAAACGGTGGCTGTAAAAGAAGCAGTATTTTTGCTGGAGCATGTCGTTTCTTGAGCAACTACAGCAGGAAGAGAGGGGGCTGCCGATGTAGAGGAACCATGACGGCCACTTGCCGAATCTTGAGCAATAGCAGGAAGAGAATGTGTCGCAGACGAGGAGGAATTGTGGCAACCGCTTGCTGAGTCTTGAGAAACAGCAAAAAAAGAAAGTGCTTCAGATAAAGAGGACCTATTGCGACTGTTTACTGAGTCTTGAATGACGGGGGCGCAAGACAGATCTTGGCTCTGACTCTCTAATCTTTGTTAGCACAAATAACGAAGATGGGGAGTAGCATGGTGCACTAACGCTGTTTTTGTTGATCGCTCATGGTGAACAAAAAGGGGGGAAGAGGTCTGGTTATCTCTCTCGTGGCGGGCGGGCGGACGCGCGTGTGCCTGTGTGAAGGGGAAAGGCGGTTTTCGTTTGTTGTTTGGTCGCGGTGAGTCATGCAGAAGTTGGAAAGCATCTCTATTTTTCTGTGTGTGAAGGTAACAGAGATAGTGAAAAGGTAAAGAGGCCGGGGCAAATAAAATTCAAGGCTCATTCAATACGTAAGCAAACTTTCGCATCACTGCAGCCAGCTAGTGCAGCCAGCTGGTGCAGATTTATTGCCGCTTGCTTGCTTGCTTGCTTGCTTGCTTGCATTCACTTTCACTGCGACTCTGTGCGCTTTGTGAGGACACGATCAGTATTATTTGCGTGCAACAACAAAAAGTAGCCTGTTTGTAGAGATTGCTAACTATATAAATTACTCTTCAAAAATGGAAGACTGGTGGTTGGAATTGTATGTATGCACCTGTCTTTTCCCTTTCGATGTAGAGCTCTTTACTCGGTTGAATCGTCATGGATTTACTACCTATCCAGGCTCTTGTCTAGTACTTGGGCGAGGGCAATACTTTATGCAAGATCTATGTAGATTATATACTTTCCCAGATCACCAGAGCTTCACATAGAGACAATCTCAGATCGTTCATTTGATAATAGATTGCTCCGCCAACTATTGCATTGTAGCTTATTACCCAGTAGATAATAGACAAGAGGCGGATAACTTGGCCATTACATTGCCCAACCATCGATTGACATTAGAATGAATTTGTACAGGATATATCTGACTCGGTATACCCGGTGGGCTAAGTAACTAGCTCGCAAGCTGGGCAAAATAAGCCCCCACCTCTCCTGCCGGAGAGGTGGTTTCAAAACCTGTAACCGTGTCGAATGTGTATCCTGCTTCCACACCGTGACCCATCCAGAACTCCTCCATTCCTAGGCCAAATTGCTTCAAATTTTGAATACTATCAATTTTATATCTAAATTCATTATGCCTCAAGTTTCAGCCAAATCGCGCGCAGCTGCGGTGAGTGCAGCTCGTGCATTTCTGTCGGGTGAGAATATCACACGGACGACTCGGG